>LUCW03000182.1:0-21819 GCA_001586965.3 Sphaeroforma sirkka
AAACTGCGCCCGAAACACGCTACCCGTGGCTACAAAGATCGAGCATATGCAGAACGTTGTTTACCCCTGTTTACTCGAGCACAAGAATCGCGTCCTACTTAAAGCGTATGACCGATGGAATAACACTAAGAACATTGTTCAGTTCAAAGTCGGCGATTACGTTAACATTATAAATCGAAACGCCAACGTTACCGAACTCTCTTCTAAGACGATGGGACCTTTTGTTATTTCCTACCATGATGAGAAGAGTGATACTTACAGAAGTGAATAACATTGATGGTACTAGCGCAACCAATCTAGGCACTCACCGTATCCCTACCTCCTCCGAACTCTCATTCGCTCGCTCATTTGATTCTGATGTACCAGTTATGGAGTCACAAGTCAAAGATATAATTGACAAAACATCCGAAGACGGTTACACTTACTACAAGACCCGTTTCATGGATGGGACAGTAGCTTGGCTAACCTCCGATGCATTTCGTGAATCTCGCGACTTTCTTCGTATCTTTAATAAGAAATGGAATAAGCGTTTACATAAGAACACACGAGATAAACGAAAGGGTTTCCTCAAGTGACTACAAACCCTGACGGGTCTGAAATTCCCTATTTGCCACCTACTAATGACTAAACTTTCTGATCTGCTTACCAACAGTGCAGAAAATTGTTCAAACTTACCTACTAATGAAGAACAGCCTTTGGCTTACCTTACCAAATAATAAACGTAAGGCGCCTACATCGGAAATGGTTACTGGACCAAATACTAAACGACATAGAGTACAACATGAGTCTTGAACTCGTACATATAGGCACATACTTACTCGATAAGTCATGACCGAAACCGTTTTTACTTTGGTTTTCGCTTTACCAACTAGATCGTATCTTAACGTACGTTCGTAGTTCTAAAAGCTACTGGGGGCTATGTAGAAATACGGCCTCCGGTCAGTCTAAAATATCAAGATCAATTGAGATAATATATTGGTTTTTATTTGTATTTTAAATAATTTAGTACAAGCTCTTTTTCCAATATTTCCAAAGTGTTCTAAATTCACTTTGATGGCTCCAATAGCCTGAGTATTTGGTATGACTCATCTACTTGGACCTATTTGAGACATTAGTAGATGTAGGATATTATAAACTAAATTTTATAATCTCCGAACTACTACTTATAGATTTTGGTCCTCCCGCCAATCTCCAAAATCCAATAAGTCTTTTCTTTTTTTAACTTTTCTTCAGATGGAACTTTATTTATATCAGCTAATGTATTGACGTGACTTACGTTATTATGTCTATTTACAAATTAGGCAAGTGGTCATGAACACTTAGTACTTCTAGTGAAAATTATTCAATAAAGAACAGCTAGAGGTACGCCCTGTGTGATCGAGGATATTTAGGCTCTTAACAAGAGGCAGTCCCGATCATTCTTACACAAGCTACCACTGCTAAATCCTAACTGACTAAATTGTATTTTAGTTTAATATAGTTTGAAACCTAGTAATTTCCATCGAAGTTTACAACCTTACAATATGCTACTATACCAAACAGACTTGTTATCGATCAAGAACCGAATTACTTAATCGTTGGCCGGTATCATGGCGGGGGCCCCACCTTCTGAAGGAGTTCAGCAACACCTAGAGTTGGATCAAAAGCTGGAGATAGTACTGCCCCTGATGGGGTAATAGATAACCTACTTTGACTATATACCGTACTGCGCCATATTTGTCGATAGCTTATCCTGTGTGTATAGATTATATATAAGTATTGTTTGATTAACCATATATATGTTCACTGTGCATGAGAATCAATATAAGACACGCACCAGTAGTTGCGTCAAATTCGACCCATTCAGTGTTCACAAAGTACTGTGTCATACACCCGTGCCAATTAAACCCTCTTTTGCCGAAATGCTCCTGTACCGTTCCTCGAGCCGATGTCGCTTCCCAATTTATCTTCCAGTCAATTGTAGTGAATGATTTGGAGCTACCCTTGTTTGAGATACACCTTCCCTCCATACCCATGAGTATATATCATTGATGGCATTCTGTTGGTTTTTCACAAATACCAGGTGCCCCCTTTAGATGCGCAATTTTTCAAAGCACACATCGATGACGAACAACTCATCTTCTCGCACTGACAGAGACTTCGTTCCAGAAAATTGAATCGCAATACTTAGTTGCGAATACATGTATTCTAAGAAGTCGCATTCATTATACTCCTTTATTGCAACATTTTCCTTCTCCTTATTAGGCTGGTCTAACGCGTGATGTGATGTATTCCATGGGTGCTGCAGCCTACCTCTTGTTAAACGTATTTGTCGTGTTGCTGCTTCATAAATGTCTTCAACAGCTCGGGGTTTTTTCGTTGCGATTCCAGCACTGAAGTTGTTGATTTAATATTTGTAGTTGCACAACAACATTGTTAACTAGAGTGCCGGTTACATAATCGATGGCAGTCAACAACTTCTCATCATTGCTCGTCAATGTTACCAGTACACAGTAGAAACTAAAAACTCCCACGAGATAGTCGATTTTCTATCAGATGTGACGATCATACCGATCGTGTATTACGTTTGATGGCAGCTTGGATGTGAGCAAAGAGAGGGTGATAGTCTCATCTGCTGACTGCTTCACATTCTTCTTTCCCTGATAAAATGCTCTAGAATCTCCTCTGCCAGAATAAATGAGATTGGATTATTCAGCACTGTACTGTCAAATCTTAAACGGCTAACTACAGGTTTGACGATCGCGTCTCTGCTAGCCAGAGGTTGTAATGTCAGCGTATCACTGCTGCAGCCTTGCCCCAGATAAAGTGAATAAACCTTCTGTCTTCATATCCTTTCGTGCATTGTTCGACATTCTATTTACCATCATAGCTCGTGAAGTGCGTTTCTGTATACTGCCTTCGGAGCAGCATTATATACTTTGATTACCGTACTAGCCAGGTGTGCGTTAGAATGCTCGTGAACTGACTGCATCTTGTTTTTGTTTGTTGTGTTGACAAAACTGCTTTAAGTGCTAGCTGCGTCCTTCAGAAGTGCATTTGGACTTACCGGATAGATTATCTCGCTCATCCTGACGGCTCCACTGACAACACTCGATTAAACCGACTGTGATGTTTATCTTTTTAATAGCATCTGGATCGCGTATCGTTTTGGATGGTAAGCTTCGTTGTTTTTGTCCAGCCAAAAGCCTTCCAAATATCAATTACAGACGCCATAAAAATGATGTCTACAGTTCTACCTGCTGACGCACTTGCCAGTTCTTCCTTGCATAGTTCTTAACTCTGCCCACTAATTGTCACTTTCGCGCGCTTTGCTGCTGATCTGTTAGAATTACGAGTCGTATATTCATGCACTACCTTTGGATCCCCACTGGCCGGCCCCTCTTTCTATTCAATCTAGCTACTGTCTGCGGCCCATTGCAAGTACATGCGTAACGCGCGCATACCAGACAATCATCGCGTTAACTAAACTTACACGTACATCTACTCATGCTGATTTTCTAAACATCAGTAGTCACAGACTGTATTAACATCTGATGGAATTGCATTGATGCATTGAACACTTCACAACTGTACTATTACATTATAAGTATCTATAATCGATCTACATATTGTAAATATCGGTCTCTTAAGGCGGTATAAACGTCTTAGAGCTACTAAACGTAATAAAGTCTTAAAGTCTGTTAATAAGTTTTTCAAGTATACGAATTTTAGTCTGGTAATAAAGTTAGGTATGCCTCATAGAAATCACCAATACTCTGGGGGATTGTAAGGCTGAGACATTGCCTATATATCATCCTCCCAGTACTGATTTCGCCGAAGGGATTTTATTAATGTTTTCGTTATCGTTATCGTCGAAACTAGTATTACTTGTTTCGTCGCACGAAATACTAAAACCAGTAAAATCCTATCTTTAGAAAAAAAGTTAAAAAAGAAAAAAATACCCTTGATGTCCTTAGTTATTGTCTTAACCAATAACTGGCCACTTATCAAGAATTACCGACTTGCCATCATCAGACTGGCACATCTGGTTGGCTGAGCGGAGGTCAAACTAGGTAACCATTAAGGGTATCTAGAAACCTATGTTCGGTTGAGCCATCTCGCTACCGAAGTATTCAGATGTATATTTTGGAGTGTTTATCTAGGTCTCTTAATAGACCTACTCCAAATATACACTTTGGCCTTTTTCACAGTCCCTTTTTAAATGGGTCGGGGCCAAAGTATCTGATTTGTAAAATGGAAAAGGTACTTGTAAATAGAACCGTTAAAACCCATTTTTAACACACGTGCTTTTAATAGTACGTTTATAATTTACGTACTTCTTAAGAGTACGTTTATTAACATAAGTCTAATGTGGAGGCCCGGCTATTACATACATATCGATATGGCGCTTTTTCCACCGTATGTAGAAGATTTTTCGAAACTGTAGATCCAAGAAAGATCGAGGTTTCGACTGATTCCGAGATCGGTAAATTGGACATGGTTCTTTAAAATCGGATCCCTCTAGTCGGTGGATGGGGTTATTCATAACAATAAAAAGATTTTAAAATAGGGGTTTCACACAAATGCAAAGGTTCAAGGCAACTAATCAGTAGTGGAGAAAATATTCGGAATGTTATCAGATGGAATACGATACTGGACCTATATCACGCTTTGTGATTTCTTTCCGGAGTAAATACGTATTTTGCTACGGATAAATACACCTGCAGATACATCAACGCGTCAACAATGACTCACAGAGATTTTAAAAGATTTGTGCCAGTCATAAGGCTCCAAAGTTGTTGGAAGCACTTGATTTTCCCTTATGGATCGAGAGTTTACGTAGCACTATGGCATAGCTCTTCCAATCACCCGAATTAAATATGGGATATTCGCGTCTAAAGCAATAGCTGACTTCGCAATGGAGAAAGGTATTCCGTTGAATGCTATACAACGATATATGACTACGGACCCAATGTTCAAAACGATTCGCACAGTAGTATCGGCATTGTTGCTTCTAGTAGTAATATGCGTCTGATTTCGCATTACTCCATAGCAACGGCAAGAATTTGATAGTACTTTACAACACGTAGTTCCCCTGTTTGAGCGCTTTAACTCAGCACTCATCCAAGCAGCAGCCATCACCACGGGCACTAAATACCCTCGGTTTCCTAAATACCAAACAAACTTACTTCATTTATGAACTCGACTCAAAGGCCAGCACAAATCCACTTACCCCTCTGACGCAACCCATCTGGGCCCACAACAAACCATCACTGTGCTTCTCGTACAGTATCTATGCTCACCTGAAGACTGTACACAAAACCACGGGTGGGTGTACACCCGACCATGTAGCCCTCCGCCAACGCTGTGACGACGTCAGGAAAAACTCAACAAAACGTTGGTCCAACAAGGAGATCGCGGCAATGGCCCGGCGCCAATGTGTAAACTTCGATGGAAATTACTAGGTTTCAAACTATATTAAACTAAAATACAATTTAGTCAGTTAGGATTTAGCAGTGGTAGCTTGTGTAAGAATGATCGGGACTGCCTCTTGTTAAGAGCCTAAATATCCTCGATCACACAGGGCGTACCTCTAGCTGTTCTTTATTGAATAATTTTCACTAGAAGTACTAAGTGTTCATGACCACTTGCCTAATTTGTAAATAGACATAATAACGTAAGTCACGTCAATACAATTAGCTGATATAAATAAAGTTCCATCTGAAGAAAAGTTAAAAAAAGAAAAGACTTATTGGATTTTGGAGATTGGCGGGAGGACCAAAATCTATAAGTAGTAGTTCGGAGATTATAAAATTTAGTTTATAATATCCTACATCTACTAATGTCTCAAATAGGTCCAAGTAGATGAGTCATACCAAATACTCAGGCTATTGGAGCCATCAAAGTGAATTTAGAACACTTTGGAAATATTGGAAAAAGAGCTTGTACTAAATTATTTAAAATACAAATAAAAACCAATATATTATCTCAATTGATCTTGATATTTTAGACTGACCGGAGGCCGTATTTCTACATAGCCCCCAGTAGCTTTTAGAACTACGAACGTACGTTAAGATACGATCTAGTTGGTAAAGCGAAAACCAAAGTAAAAACGGTTTCGGTCATGACTTATCGAGTAAGTATGTGCCTATATGTACGAGTTCAAGACTCATGTTGTACTCTATGTCGTTTAGTATTTGGTCCAGTAACCATTTCCGATGTAGGCGCCTTACGTTTATTATTTGTTAAGGTAATAGCCAAAGGCTGTTCTTCATTAGTAGGTAAGTTTGAACAATTTTCTGCACTGTTGGTAAGCAGATCAGAAAGTTTAGTCACGTAGGAAGTAGGTGGCAAATAGGGAATTTCAGACCCGTCAGGGTTTGTAGTCACTTGAGGAAACCCTTTTCGTTTATCTCGTGTGTTCTTATGTAAACGCTTATTCCATTTCTTATTAAAGATACGAAGAAAGTCGCGAGATTCACGAAATGCATCGGAGGTTAGCCAAGCTACTGTCCCATCCATGAAACGGGTCTTGTAGTAAGTGTAACCGTCTTCGGATGTTTTGTCAATTATATCTTTGACTTGTGACTCCATAACTGGTACATCAGAATCAAATGAGCGAGCGAATGAGAGTTCGGAGGTAGGGATACGGTGAGTGCCTAGATTGGTTGCGCTAGTACCATCAATGTTATTCACTTCGTAAGTATCACTCTTCTCATCATGGTAGGAAATAACAAAAGGTCCTATCGTCTTAGAAGAGAGTTCGGTAACGTTGGCGTTTCGATTTATAATGTTAACGTAATCGCCGACTTTGAACTGAACAATGTTCTTAGTGTTATTCCATCGGTCATACGCTTTAAGTAGGACGCGATTCTTGTGCTCGAGTAAACAGGGGTAAACAACGTTCTGCATATGCTCGATCTTTTGTAGCCACGGGGTAGCGTGTTTCTCGGGCGCAGTTTTATCAAACGTTGCTTGTAATTCACTATAGCGGCCAAAGAAATAGTGAAACGGGAGTGTTCCAGTTTGAGGATTCATGCAGTTATTCATTTGAGTCTGAACCCATTTCAAATGATAAGGCCACATATCCTCAACGTCGTCTAGTGCGGTACGCAAGAGTTTCTTAAGTTCTCTATGACGTGTCTCATTTGCACCCTGCGTTTGAGGTTTGTAAGGAACACCACGCCTATGGGTCATGCCTGATACGAGTATAAGTGCCTCCATTACGTCGGTACAAAACTCACTACCGTTATCAGAACATAGTACTCGGGGGAAACCGAAGTCATTGAAGACGTGATAGCATAATTCTGCCACTGTTTGTGGACGTTTGTTCGGTATTGCATAAAGCAAGTTATAGCCCGAAGCCACACATAAGAAATGACAGATATATACATCGCCAGTATGCTTGGATCGCGGGAGTTTAACCAAATCGACTATGACTCGGCGCATCGGTTGGTCTTCTGTCACACTTTTTAGGGGTGCCCAACCGTATCGCTTGATCTGGTTCTTTTCACAATCAGTACAGCGTCGGTATACTTCACGTATGGTTTCTTTCAGCGCCGGGTGATTAAGCCCTGCACGAATAGCCATTTTATAAGTATGCTCATATGCTCGATGCGTTAAATTATGTATAATTTTAGCTCTACTTTCGAGCTCCTCTAAGTCAGTCAGATTCTGCGTAACGCTGGCTGGATGAACCATAGTCCTGTTGGAAAGGGCAGCCTCAGTATCAGGAGGGGTAGACTCCTGAGATACATAATTGACAACATTAGATTGTTGAAGTATCTTCTTCAGTTGTTTTGCAACTCCTGGCTGTTCTTTAAGTAGCGCTTTAAGTAGTTGAGTGCGAGCTTCAGGTTCTCCTAGAGTTTTGAGTCTTTGATCCATGGCCTTAGCTAGTTCCATGTTTACGATCTAATGCCGTTTCAATCGGCATTACCTCGACTGCAATCTTGTTGGGTGCATGTGTTGTACGAGTCTTGAGCTTTTGTTCAAACTCTTTAGACTCCTCTAGTTTAGCTAAGAATTCGGTTGAGGGTTTCCACTTAGTGGTACCTGCAGGACCGATGCGACAAACAATGGTGTGTTTCCAAGGTGTCTTCTTAATAGAATAGGATCCCTGATACAAGAACGTGTCGGTTTCACGGTCGACATAAATAGGTTCGTCTTGAATCATATTAATTAAATCACGTATCCATGGGTCGGAGTTACGTAAGGGACAACACAGCGTAATGGTAGATTTAGTAATATTAACATAATTTATCAACTGTGCGATAAGTTGACAAGGTGGGTTAGCCCACGCATTATGCTTTGATAAGTCAAGCTGAAATGCATCACCTTTAGGATGAGTCAACGACCTATATTCAGAAACCTGTTTGTTATGTTCTGCGGCGAACATATCAACAGTAAATGGACCCCATCGTGATTGAGCGAGGTTAAACCATTTCTTATTTAGCATCCAATCGGTTGCTAGTAACTCCTTGACTGTTTTCTGGTAGTCGGGCACAAGTCGAGAGAGCATGTCAGGAAGATGGTTATGTATTCCTGGTATGTGCGTTATATTAAAAGCGAACTTGGCAATAATGTCATGCCAGCGGCTCACCAACTGTGAATCAGGGTTCATATCTTTTAAGTATGTTAAAGACTTTTGATCACAGGCGACAGTAAAGTAACTTCCATAAAGGTAGTCTTTAAACTGTCTTAGCGCAGTAACTATAGCAAGGAGCTCTTGTTTAACGGTAGGGTAATTCCGTTGACTCTTATTATAACTCTTGCTAAAGAATTGTATGTAGCGCGGTTTACCATTTATCGTTTGGTAAAGCACTCCACCTACCGCTCGATCTGAAGCGTCGGTTGCTACTTGGAATGGGACACCATCCACAGGGTACTGCATGATGGGTGCGTCCATTACTTTACTTTTGACTAGTTTAAATGCATCATCACATTCTTTAGTCCAAAGCTTTCCCAAAGGTCCTTTGTGCAGCCGTAGGTGACTGAAAGGCTTTAAGTAATGAGAAAGATGCGGTACCGAATCCGAGAAGAAGTTAACAAACCCACACACAGAGTTCACATCTCTTCCAGTAATTGGTGTTGATAAATCCAACAGAAACTGTTTCTTGCCAGGATCAATTTCTACCCCTGCTGCAGATACTTTGTAGCCAAGTAAGTGTATAGTATCTTTAGCAAAAGAACACTTGTCTTCGTTAATCTTAAGTTTAGCATGATTAAGTCGCTTTAAGACTTTTTTTTAACGAGTTTAGCATGTTCATGTGCTGTCTTTGTAAAGATAACTATATCATCTAAATAGACTGATACGTTATACGACAGGTCCGCAAATAGTTCCATCATAACTTGTTGGAAGAAAGAAGGTAACATGTGTAAGCCTTCAGGTGCACCTTTAAACTGGTACTTCTTACCTTGCCAAGTAAAGGAAAAGTATTTCCTATGAGGCTCATATATCTGTAGTTGATGGAATGCAGCTTTTAAGTCTATCTTGGAAAAGATAGTCGCACCCTCCATTTTGCGTAGTATCTCGCTTATCTTAGGTAAGGGAAAACTATGTTGCGGAATTAGTTTGTTGATTGGCGACAGGTCTAGTACTACTCTTGTTTTACTAAACGTTCTATCAAATTTATATTGATCGACCGCTAAGAGAGCTAAGTTAACTGGGGTTGCATCATAATTGATTTCAATTAGACCCTGTTTTAACCAATCTTCGATTTGGGTTTTGACAACGTCTTTGTGTCTCCAACTCACGTAGTTATGTGAAGGACACTTTAACTTAGAGAAGTCGACGTTTGTTAAGTCAAGTCTAACGTACCCATTAGAGAACTTAAACATACACCAGTCAAATCTTCCTGTTTTGTATAATTAAGTCCATAATTATATCGGTGAAGTGCGGAATCATATCCTTTGCTTCACCTTCCGGAGGTTTAGGTATCTTTAACATATTATCATCTGACTGATCTTTATTCGGGTCTAGCCCATTAGGCAGACCAGTGAGTGTTATACCTAAACTGAGAAGATCAGTCATGCCTATAATTAAATCGTATTTCTAAGACATGTCAGTAACGATTAGGTGAGTCTTCACTTCTCTTCTATCTGACAATATTATGTGTGCATAGTCAATGGCTTGTTCGCAAGTAGTAACTTTGCCATTTCCCAAGATTGAATCAGTTGTTTCGTTATGGACAGCCATATCTGTAGCGTAGGCTACTCGGCATGAGATAGCAGAGACTTCAGCCCCTGGATCAAATAGTGCCATAACTTTTTCTCCATTTACGAAAACTGCTTGAAAGATACGTTCATCTCTTTTGGTATAGATTTTATTGAACATTTTCTCATAATCTTGCTCTAGTGCGCACATATGGTACTGTCAGTGCTTAACTTGGTCGTCTGGTAAGTCCTTGCAATCCTCTTTGTGCCAACCGTTAGTACCCTTGCAAGTAGCACACTCTTTCATATAGTGTCCAAAATCTGGCTTGCCTGGTGCACACTTAACAGGGTCGTGTCTACCATTCCACTTGCCATTACGTTTTGTGAGGTTGTAACCACACTTCTTGCAAGGCGCTCTCACCTTCTTATCACCTTTCGGTTCGGTAGAAGTAGAGCCAGTACCCCCTCCAGTAGTAGTGCGAGGCTTCTTAGTACTACGCGCAGTATTAGTCTCTACTGCGTTTCGCTTAGTGGGCTGGGTGTAGCTCGTGGTACTAAGTACTCTAGTAGAGGAATTGGTATGCTTGTGTACTATCTTCTCAAAGACAGACCAAGGCATAGATCGCAAATCACCATAGGCGATGATGTCATCATTGACTTTTTTTAAAGAGGTTAGCTCCCAGAGTCTCCATCATCTGACAAATTAATAAATATTCGCCAGTATCTTGTACTCTCATTAGTAGAGAAATCGACCTCAGCCTGCGCGTTACCTAGCTGCTTTTATAAAGCTTGGTTCTAAGTGTTCACGAGGCTCATGCTCAGTGCTACGGGCTGCTAGTGCCAAGATGGTGTCTATTTCCTTTCTCTTGTTATCGATTAGATAGCGAATGTTATCCGCTTTCCTATCGTCAAGGTCAGAGTCATTCAATAGACGGTCCTCAAGGACTTGCATACCAGAGCGTAATAGCCTGAGACGAGTATGTCTGGTTCTCACTTCCTCATCCTCAGGATTAGAGCGGGAACTCTCTAACGAGGTACTGGTGTAGCGATTGCCAAAATCGTGATTACCAGGGTTAGTTGGCAAATGAGGGTCGATATTACGAGGATGGTAAGCCTCATCGAGTTCCATACGATCATATCCTCTGACAGGGTTAGGTTTGTCAAGAGGATGGTCGATGGTAGCATCAGAGCTAAAGAGATTAAATCTTGAATATTTTTCTCTCGCCAGTGGTAACTGGCTTAGTGGTAAACATACTGGCTGGTAAACCAGTAGGTCTCGGGTTCGAAACCCGGCCCGATTTTTTTTCTTCTTCTTCGGTATAGGAAGAATATCAGCCAAGTGGGACACGATAGAGGGGTCCACAACTGCTGCTGCCGCTAGCTCCTTCAAGAGCGCTTCAGTGCGGTTCAATTGGCGTCGAGATTGAGAGGATCCAACCACTCGTTGTCGAGTTATGGCGTCCTCAGCTTCGGCCCCAAGATTTGAGCTGAATGGAATGGCTTCTCCATCGATGGCGAAACCGAAATTTTCGGACAGGTCCAATACTTCCTTTTCACTCCGGATTTGTGCTGGAGTGTCCTTTAGATGTGGAGTTATAATGCCCCCGACATTCGTATCCACAAATTTTCCAGCCTTTCGACGTTTATCCCCAATATTTGACGGCACGTGGTCAGGGGGGGCAAGCTAGGGTCCTGAGCTTCACTCCTAGGTGATACACGGACGCTGGCGAGCCTTTCCGCGGTAGTAGATACCTCTTCTTCCAAGGCTTTAGGATCCGACGAGTCATCCTCAGAATAATCCTCTGTACCAACCTCAGAATTTGCTTTCCCAACAGTATCCTCGGCAGGCTCAACTCCAGACAGGCTAGGTGTTTCCACAGGGACCTCAGGAACCTCGGCAGGCTTAGCAGGCTTAGAGCTAGCGGCTCCCTTGCCTTTAGAAGTACCCTTAGCCATAGTATTTGCTGGATAGTAAATCGATATCAGACAGTCTAGAAGCAGTACACTACTGTAACTACTAAATAACTGAAAAAATATGTAAACTTCGATGGAAATTACTAGGTTTCAAACTATATTAAACTAAAAATACAATTTAGTCAGTTAGGATTTAGCAGTGGTAGCTTGTGTAAGAATGATCGGGACTGCCTCTTGTTAAGAGCCTAAATATCCTCGATCACACAGGGCGTACCTCTAGCTGTTCTTTATTGAATAATTTTCACTAGAAGTACTAAGTGTTCATGACCACTTGCCTAATTTGTAAATAGACATAATAACGTAAGTCACGTCAATACAATTAGCTGATATAAATAAAGTTCCATCTGAAGAAAAGTTAAAAAAAGAAAAGACTTATTGGATTTTGGAGATTGGCGGGAGGACCAAAATCTATAAGTAGTAGTTCGGAGATTATAAAATTTAGTTTATAATATCCTACATCTACTAATGTCTCAAATAGGTCCAAGTAGATGAGTCATACCAAATACTCAGGCTATTGGAGCCATCAAAGTGAATTTAGAACACTTTGGAAATATTGGAAAAGAGCTTGTACTAAATTATTTAAAATACAAATAAAACCAATATATTATCTCAATTGATCTTGATATTTTAGACTGACCGGAGGCCGTATTTCTACAAATGCTACTACCAACTGGTTATGGGTAAACCGCCAACCTCAAACCGACACACAGCCAGACACGACAGCTTCAATCGATGCTTCGAGTCTACACCAATCCGACTCTGTGCTATGATTGTGTAAATTTCGATGGAAATTACTAGGTTTCAAACTATATTAAACTAAAATACAATTTAGTCAGTTAGGATTTAGCAGTGGTAGCTTGTGTAAGAATGATCGGGACTGCCTCTTGTTAAGAGCCTAAATATCCTCGATCACACAGGGCGTACCTCTAGCTGTTCTTTATTGAATAATTTTCACTAGAAGTACTAAGTGTTCATGACCACATGCCTAATTTGTAGATAGACACAATAGCGTAAGTCACGTTAATACATAAGCTGATACAAATAAAGTTCCATCTGAAGAAAAGTTAAAAAAAGAAAAAGATTTATTGGATTTTGGAGATTGGCGGGAGGACCAAAATCTATAAGTAGTAGTTCGGAGATTATAAAATTTAGTTTATAATATCCTACATCTACTAATGTCTCAAATAGGTCCAAGTAGATGAGTCATACCAAATACTCAGGCTATTGGAGCCATCAAAGTGAATTTAGAACACTTTGGAAATATTGGAAAAGAGCTTGTATTAAATTATTTAGAATACAAATAAAAACCAATGTATTATCTCAATTGATCTTGATATTTTAGACTGACCGGAGGCCGTATTTCTACAAGGTTTGGTATGGTGTGGTCAAGTAGGGACCTTTATACATTTATTTTTACTATGTATTGACAAGGTTCACATATCTGTACCTATCTACAACCTTTTCTTGTAAAAACACATAAAATAATGCTTGTACCTAAAATGCATCATCGATCATTCTTGCACAAGTTACCACTGCTAAATCCCGACTAACTTTATTTGTCTGAAAACTATTTCACTATAGTAGAACTCAGAATATTTCTTGTGAGCTTTAGAAGCTAAAAAGATTGATAATACCTATAATTGAATTATATTTTTGACATATCAGTTACAAATGGGATTTGGCATATCTTCTATCAGTTGACATGATGGGTACATGGTCAACAGCTTCAAACTTCATCACCCGGGTCAAACAGAGCCATAACTTTCCCACCAATAACACATACGCATTCAAATGCTCGTTCGCCACTTTTGACAGATATTTTATTAAACGGTTTTTCATAGTCTTGTTCTAATACACACATGTAAAACTGTCAGTACCTTACTTGAACTTTTGAGATGTCCTTGCAGTTATCGGCGTGCCATCCATCGGTACCATTGCAATTAGAACACTCTTTGATAAAGTGTCGAAAGATTGGCTTGCACGGACCACCCTTTCTAGAGTTGTGCACACCATTCCACTTCGCTATTTCATCTAGTGAGGTTGCAACATATAAGTTTTTCATAGTCTTGTTCTATTGTACACCTGTAGAACCGTCAGTACTTTCCTTTGGCATACCCTTGCAGTTATCGGTCAGTGCGATTCATCGGTGCTATTGCAAGTAGAACGCTCTTTCATACAACGCCCAAGGATTGACTTGCACATCACATTTCCTAGAGTCGTGCGTACAATTTCGCTGGCCATTTCATATAGTGAAGTTAGAACCAGACATCTTGCAAGGTGCACCCGCAGCTTCCTCTTCCTAATAGAATTTCGAATAGAAGAACGAGCACTACCCGCACGCAGTGGTAGTGCGAGGCTTATTAGTGATACGCAAAATTTTGGACCCACAATCGCGATACGCATAGCGGATACATTAGGTAATGCTCGTAGTACTTATTTACTCTGGTAGAAGTGTTGGCAGGTTTGTGAGCTAGTTTTTTTCAAACACAGACCATGGCCTAAATCGCAGGTCACCGTAAGCAATGGTGTATCGATTACATTCTTAAAGAGGTTAGTCTCATAGTCGCCGTCACCTGGCATATCAAAGAATATTCGCTAGTGAAGTACGACATCTATCGCACGGTTCATATGCGTCATATGAGCAAGTGTACTTTATGGTAGTTTCGTTAGCGAATGACTCGAAACTCGAGAAGTACACGATCACGCACATCTTCAAAAAAAAACAATACGTAACTGGTTACATTTCAAAGTAGAGTCTTTCAATTAGACTCGTGATCTTTCAGTATGGTTCGCCATTCATTAGGCTCGCAGAAGTATATGAAAGCATTCATTGTTTAAAATAAGCATACAATTCCCTAAGTTAATCGAACATTTCACTTTTAGTGACACTCACGGCGATATTTTTTACACACTCTAAATCCCAAGCCGAGCACTCGCCTACGCCATTCATAGATTCCCAATAAAATTGTCGCTCTCGTTCTACTTAAGAGTAAGACCTATTCAGTACACGCTGCCTTACTCCAGCGTTTGCAAATGTACATATAACCTGTTTTCTTAGAGTTGCCGAGTTCTCGTATGGAAGACGATGCTCCATTTCGATACAGCACATACGGCACACATACGTCTATCGCAACATACACCGTCGTTGTCTGCTTTGCAACTTAGATGTAGCGCAATTATCCCAGCGTATCGTGGCTGGCTGTGAAAGAAGTTTCTATAGCACCTCAGCTGTCATCTGTTGTCATCATGGCATCAGTTCTACATTCATTCGCTTTGAAAAGAATGTGATCAAATTTGCACACACTTTTATATTAGAGTCGTACAACTGATAGAGTTATACAAACTACAAAAGTCATTCTAGATTCAATCCAGTGGGCTCCCTGCTGCTATTGAAACACTGCTAGTTGAGATGTTACTTTCTTATTCTCATCAAATTATTCTCATCAAACAGCAAATGTAGACGAATGAGAATTGGCACTGCATCAGTACATATCATTACTAAATTGATACAACTTGTCATTCTATTCGTCTCCCCACTCACATAACGCGTAGATGTTCTTCATATAGGTACTTGCTATCTGTGATTTCACAAGTAACAATAGTCCGGCAGCTAGTTCATCCATAGTTGAATTCACTTTATAAACATACATAGGAGGGATCATGAATATTACTAGCCCGGCTGTATCTGATGACTGGCTTGGAGGCGGTCGATCGTTGCTGCAAAGTACTGTTGCGTTGCATTTGGCCACCGCCTCATCTAGGAGTGTATCAGAGTATCAAATCCTTACGGAGCTCTTCGTCTTAAACATCTTTAATGAAATTGTTGAATAGCTTCTTGAACCGCTATTATAGACTTCGTTGTGCAGAAAAACCGTAAAATTTTGTTTTATACTACTGTCTATATTGCGCCGTAGTACCGTCTCATATTTTGTCACGTATTTATTTCGTAATTTAAAGGAATGACCTCATTTTACTACTGTCACGAGCTCTTGCATTCGCAAGTCATTATACATACAGATACTTTCTTTCAGTGCGTGTATTACTGCACCTAACTATTTATTGGAAGTAGAAGCCTTCATACCCTTTCTATCATAGAAAGAAGACCAAAGTTTTGCCTTTCTACCGTAGCCTGGTTGAATGATAACTGTACTTTGACAGCGATTCCGCTTAACCACAAGGATGGGATAGGTAGCTAATTAGAACTCTGGTACTTCACAGTCGTTGCACGTCTAGACAAAAGCTAATAGCAGCAGTGTCACGATGCGACCCTAGGATTGTTTGACCAGCCACGTGTTGTTGTATTGATAGATCTACGATAAAGTATTACAGTTCTATGCCGAAATAGAGGGCCGGATGCCAGACAAGAATATCAGGATAGTAATAGGCATTTAGTACTTATTTAATTTATTGTCCCTTCTCATCGGCTCAGGGGCGCACACCCAAACTTTTCAGATACTCCAATATCATAAAAAGGAATTTTGTTTTCACAAAACTGGCTCATTTTCGAGTACACTTTTTCTATAGTCTTCAACAACATACCTGGCCGTACTATAATCACGCTCAGGCACATCGCCACTTTCGCGGGTGTGATTTGTGAAGGATGTATTACCGTGTTAATTGGTATGTCTTCATTTATAACCACGAACAATGTCTTCTTGACACTACAGTGGAATAGTTTTAGTGGTTGATATGACTATTGTCCCGAATAGAGTTGCCTAATCGGTCGGTAGGTTTCGGCCGAGAAGTGCAGATACACTCTGTTGACCAGGGCCAGGACGGACACCACCAGAGGCTTTGGTAGCGCCATCTAGACAACCTTGTTTTACGTTTGAGAGGCATGGATATTAAAGTGTACGCGCAAATATAAATATGAAAGTCTGAGTGTATCGTGTGTTCCTAGAGTTATTTGTGAATTGATAGTTGATTTACAAGTTTATGAGGGTAGCGAGCGACAATACAGTAGCTAATATATTGTGAACATACATATTTTTCTGTTGATAAAACTATCTACAGAAACTGGTTTCTAGGGAAGGCTCTGCCTTCCAAGAGGGTTTTATGCTGACATAAAAAGACCAGTGAATGACCGGAGAACCCATTCTTTTGTATTCGTCTAACAAGCACATAAATTTAAGTTTCGTTCGATAAATATGCATGCACTGCATACATAAAAATCTAGCCAGCGATTAATGTAGATAATTGCATCTTCATTGTGGCAAGATGAGAGAGGTACAGCGTGGATATGTATACAATTATGAACACAGATTATAAATTTAGTCGTTTGTATTTTACTTTGAAGAATTGTATTTATTCGAGGTCAACTGTATTCGACCTATTTGGTCCATGTCACGACTCATGCTAGTCACTTTGACTCCAAGCATAGTATTTACAGATCAAGATGTTTGACGTGTTGCTCGATGTGTGGGTACACGTTCTTGTTGAACTCGGATTGCAATTGGTCGATGTATTGTTCAACGGTGACGTTCTTCATACCAACGATCTGTTATAGAAGGAAGGAATCAAGTGATATGAGAAAACCAATGGCAGCATAGAGTACCTGGAGAGGAGACTTAGAAGTGTTCACCCTCTACCGAAATTGAGCACGGCGCAAGTGCAATCACCATAATCTCCCGTCAAATAGTAAAAACACTAACTCAAAAACTACGCACCAAACGAGTATGCACATATATGGACGCACTCAATATAACAACATATAGATAAGACATACGCATTCGTACAAGTAGATAACAAATTATGTGTGCAACCGCGTAGAAATACACAGCGAATTCTGCCAGGAGCCGCCGTTTGCACAGGCATCAATCAGTACAAATAAAAGTCCACAGACTAGTACTTACACACAAAATAAACCTTAGATACACGCGAAATACCGAGAACATAGCACCACCTAGCAAGGGGCAATTGGAAGAGACGAATAGATTGATACAACCAGGCAAGGGGGAGTGCAGCGTATCCATTCGACTAAAAAGCACGTACGTGCATAACACACACAACGGATAGCCTACAGCTACGAAGACACCGAACTACACACAAGCCCGCGCTTATAAGGTACTATTTTTGTTCATACTAATATATGCCGTGTTTTCAGATTCACCTTAGAAAAAACATCATACACACCTGGGTGATAACGATGACAAACGCAAAGTAGCTGCCCAGGAACGCGACAGTGCGCATGGGAGCCAATCCAATGGCGTAGAAGATTGCGTGGAAGATACGGCAACCCAGGAACAGACGACAGGCAAGGTGCATGGCATTGCTGTGCACTCCGGCGTTATCAGCGATCTGAATATAGTAGAATTTCATGCATTAGCTATTGTAATATAAGGCGTTATCAGCGATCTGAATTTAGTAAAAGCATGTATTGGCTATTGTAATAAACAGACATACTGGGAGATCATGTTAAGGTACTAATGACACGGGAATTTTTATTTTTAACATAGACAACAAGGGAGATAGTGTAGGATATGATAGATGTCACTTGATTTGCAAATGATAGTCGCAGCCACCCTCTCTATCTGGCAAGTGAGAGATGTAAATGTAATTGGTACGAACTTTAAAAGATGTGCATACTTCACACAAAACCGGTATATCCTGCGCCGAAGCAGAGGAACACAAACTGCACCCTACAAACTGACGCTTAATCAGCTGCATAACAGTGTAAGAGTACTGGGTGAGCCGATCAATTGCGTGAGCACGAGAATTACAACACAAAAAACTCCAAACAACCGCACCGTATGATCGCAAAAAAAAACCCCCGAACAATGGTGAGCACAAGATGGAAGCACAGTACAAATACACAACAAGCTCGTATATAGCCATATAGTACTAATCCATATATTCATACATATGTGTATGTATGTATAGCAATAAATTTGAATATAACAAAATCAATTACATATAATATACATATATGTAATATAAAAAATACGTATATAAATTCGTGATATTCATTAATATTAGCAAGTTCATCTAAAAATATTTCAGGTTTTATATACACAGGACAGCTCCCGTATGAAGACCAGTCGAGCTTGTCAAAGAACAAGGCGCACATATGGCGTATAGTGATCAGGAAGACATATACATACCAAAAGAGTGAGGATGAACATAACGCAATTGATTCGGTTGTTATCGGCTGCATTGCGAATGCGTTTACATAACCCAACTGGTTCTCCATCAGCGGTTCTGTTACCCATGCCCCACATGGGGTTGAAAGCCATGGTGGCGGCAATCTCAACGATAGTCAAAATCAAAGCCCAGGCAACTGTGAGAAAGCAGAAAAGATAAGCAGAAAAAGAGAAACTTTGATAGATTTCGACCTATACGCGAACCGATTCGTCAACAACTATCGTAAAAATGACAAACGAACAAGCATGAAGAAGTGAGACTAACTAGATAAACAGTAGGGCAATAACAGCAACACATTCACATACCTTCCCGATAACATGGAGAGCTAGCTTATGAAGAACTAGCTTATGAAGAACTAGCTTATAAGTGACTTGAAGATGGGCACAAAGCAATACTACGCTAGTGCTCGCAATCATATAGTATCAGCCAAATAAGTTATAAGGACACGACATATTGTTATATCAGAAAGAAGTGCAATACGCATAGTTGTCCGTATTGACAATATCGACAGCACAAGTGCTACAGATACAACGAGATAATTGACCAAGTAGATAAACCAACCAAACTTTTTGAAACGACATTATTCAATCACTTCTATTTAACAGTGAGTGAACTTTGCACTTCGGAACGCTACCTAATTGTCTGCGATTCGGATGAGAATATAAAAAGTAAAGCAGTGCAAATCTAGAGACCCAAAAGTAGACAAAACTTGTAAACGTACCTGTGTATGCAGCGTAACGCATCTCGAAAGAGAGCATGGCTGGCGCCACCTCCTTGATGCTGTCTACAATTGTGGATCCCATAGTTGAAATTTCGATACTGTGAGTGACTGAGTGCTTGTAGTATGTGTATGTCTGTATGTATTGTGTTCATGATTAGTTTGCAATTTTCATATATATGTGTATACACCTCCTGCCGCCGGCGGACCCGGTACGATCTGTGTGTACATTTAACAGAGTCAAAATTCCAAGAGTGTTCCAATCAAAATCACAGGCTCCAATCATCTGGAATATCTGCACTTCCGCAGCGATGAGCGCGCTGTATTCGTCTTGTGTATGAAAAATAAAAACATTTGTTGTCACAATTTTTTTAACCCCCTCTATAGAGTTGAAGCGATACCAACGGTGTTTTTTTAGAGAGGGCTATGCAGATAGCAGTGGCATCGCCAGACGTCAGTCGGCCGGCGCTACCGACTGTGACTGACACCGTCATATTTTTTATTTACACAGATTTCACACGCGCAGAGCCGCAGACGGCCAGATCTTCGTAGACAATTCTATAAATAGATATCTGATTGAGACGATGTCATTTATCTAAAGTCATGGCCTGTGAGGCTGTGAGTGTGGGCCTGTGGGCAGTGTAGGCAGGTCTCATAGCGTAAAACGTAGTTACGTTTAAAATTTATTTAGTAAACGTGAAAACGTAGTACGTTTACGCTATGAGCCTTACGTCTATATGCACATTGTGGTGCTCAACTGCTCATAGACTGTGTTTATTACGTATTTATGTTTATACCCAATGCGTAAACGTCAAAACTTAGTACGTCTAAAAAGTAAATGGGTTACGTTATGAGCCCTGATTACTGTGTGCGGCAAGGCAACTCTCGACTGTGGGCTGTGGCTGTCAGAGTGTCAGTCTGTCACTCCCATACAGAAATGAACACAGATTGGTCATTGGCTCATTGCACCTTATAGACTTGAAAACCAGATCCTGACATCCAGACCCAGTATGTATGTAGAATAAGAATATAAAAAACCATGTTTATATATTTAATTTTTCCGACACTACGACATTGACATGATTATTTACCTTGGAGGTAGACTTGTGTATTTATGTCGTATTGTTGTGTATGTGCTTTGGAGTTTGAATTAAATCCCACTAGTCTTTTACAAATTGGATTCACTATAAATAGCCAAAAATTCAGCCACAACACAGGAGGGCTTGCAGAGGCATTAACATGTTTTTGGTCATCACGCTCATCCTCACAGGTCAGAGTTAATAGAGATATTAGAGTTGATTTGGAACGGATTAGAGAGGACGACTCGGAACAGCGATTTTTTGCTTTATGATAAGTAGCCGTATTTCTAAATGTCAGGATTTCTTTGAGAGATTTCTTTTTTTTGTAGACATGTGTTTCCTTTGTATTTGTAGCATTTATTTGCACACAGAATATGAATTCCGGAAAGACGAGGATACAATGAGAGAAATTCAGAAGCGGATCCGCTGCCAGAGAGAAGTACTGTATGATAGCCCTCCAATCTAGTAACAATTGTTGTTGACGCGCACGCCAGCTTGCAGCTTGCAGCCCTATGTTACGCACCTTCGGTCGATATGTGAACTTTTGCGTATCTTGCCACACACGTTGCCCTGTGCCCTGGCTCATCTGTAGTATCTTTTACTACATTTTTTCACCACTATCAAAATATAAAAATAAATACAATGCAAACTAAAAATAATGTGTAATTTGAAATTCTACATCTGCTGGCCTTTATTTTCAAATGTGTGGTTCTTTAAACATTTGAAGTCCTACATCTGGCCTTCATTAATATACAGAACAAAACTGATAAATAA
>LUCW03000183.1:0-17500 GCA_001586965.3 Sphaeroforma sirkka
GCATCAGCACTCGACTGGGTGTTATAATTGGCCACATCTGCCGCCGTAGGCAAGTTGTTTGCAATGGAAATAAAAAAAAATCTGTTGTGTCAGCGGTGGCCCTCTACATGTGACACAATCCATGGCGCAATCTTTACTTTGTGAGACACTGGGGCATACCATTTTAATAATGCTTGACTGGGGTACTCTAGGTGGCCAGCGCCTACCGTCACTTATAGATGATGGAGCGCCTACCGTCACTCATAGATGATGCGTGCATGCTAATTGTTATATTTATGACGTCTCACTACCCAGTGCTTTTCGCAAACTCTCTATTTGTCCGAGCACTGACGACTTCGATGTTCCTCCTTGCGCTTGATACTGCAGTATTATAGATATGAAATGAATTAGTGGTTTGTAGTGCCTTATAGACAAAACTATACAAGCTATTTGATTATAGCTTGCGTCTGAATCATTTACAAAGAACAGTTGATCAGTTATGTGGCAATGATTGCAATAAGGTGGGGACGAACAAACTAAGCATTGGAGTTGTATGAGAATATATAGATTTCTCGACAAGTTACAACTGCATGAATTGACATTCTTTTCCCCAGAACACTACGCAATCAAAATAGCCAACTAGCTACGCACGCAGATATTGATAGATTTATACGAATGAAAGTGACGCGGAACGGTCTAAGATTCCAGTGCAAAACAGCTGCGGCCACTCATACCTGTTCGACGCTATTTTCAAAGTCCCACAGCGACGTGACATCGTCTCCGAAGTGCGTGGACACCGTTTGCATATCTGAGTAGCATAGAAATCAAAGACATACTCGTGTTTATACAACTTCGTGTGTACGGCGATTGCGGATGTTCATTAGAAAACACGCTTTGTGGAGCAGGTAATTCAAACACATACGCCAATAAAAACTTTTGCTGAGTCACAACGCCGTGCCTCACCTCTTAATATTCCAAAGATCACGTATTCCCAATAGTTAATAATCACTACATTCTATGGTTGCAAAATCGCATTTAATAGTGGATCGATATTCCTACCGCCATACAACGAGGCTGAGAAAAATGAACAATGCATTTATACCTTCTTTAGTCAACCCATCCATTTCACACTTCTTGTCTTCGGCCATTCGTACGACCTCTCCGGCCAGCCCATGCCTCGCGGAACGGAACCTGAGCAAAACCGATACACAGCGTCATGGAGGGAGGGGTGTTAGATACGAAACCACTAAATACAAGAATTGTGTTGCTGAAACGCTACGACGGATCGCCAATGGCAGCCGAGAGAGATATAGTGGAAATGATAGCAAGGCAGTAAGTGAAAATGAGTCCACAGAAAGCCTATCCCAGAGCAAAACTACCAGAGATGACCTGTCACTCATACAACGCATAAATCAACTACCAGACAAGGAAAAAAGACTAAAGAAACCAAAATTCTACGAGTTTAAGGGTAGAATGCCAAGCTCAGAATTATACATCAAGAAGATACAGACGCGGTCTCCACTGTGGTAGCTATATACACATCTCGCCGTGTACGGGCTTGAAGGTATGGGCTTCAGACATCTACGCCACGAGTGCATGCTGAATAACGAATACACTCGTTGAGTACACATACCCCTTTCCGGACCAAGTAGTACGCGACATCAGTGGACAGCATCTCAATCGCTAGAGCGCTCTTCATCTTCACCTCGTCGATTGTCAGCGTTGACATCACCCCCTCTATCGCATCGATGCATGTGAACAGACACAGAAGTATGAGCGTGTGTATGAGAATTTTAGTTTTTATGCGACTAAACCTTATAAATTGTACAGATTGGTAAGGCTGCATATCAATTATAGTAAATCCCAATCGACTCCACTGCATGTCTATTACAAGGAGGGCGCCTAAATTCCCCCCACGCTAAAGCCATAATAAGTAGGTTTCAATACCTCAATCTGTACCTACAGCCAATGACATATCAATAAAGATATGAACAGGAGGGGTGGGCGTACCTAAAGTTACTAGAGCCACCGTGTATTCTGACAACGGCCAAGCACACACACACACATACCAGCTATTTGCAAGAGGCTTTCCAATGTGTCCGTAACGTTGAATAAAGCCTCCTTATCCTCTTGCATGTCTTTGTTGTAGGTACTGGGCAAACCTTTCATGGTCATCATGAATCCAGAGAGCTGCATACATACAAGGTTGCACACGAGTTGGGGGTCAGAACGCATGAATTGTGCCATGCCCACAAGATAGCGTGTTTCCATATGCAGTTTCAAATAATCGTACATACACGTGAGACATAATTGCGCACACTCGCGCGCACATATTGACAGGGATTGATTTCGCCGCGATCTACGTCAAATATGTATGGAGGTACACTTGAGCTCGGTCCAGTTAGGTGATGTCCAGTCAAATGATGGTGTAAATCAATACATAGTATATATACACACCGATCCACTCTTCTCTCGAGCCCCATATATAAAGGCACCTTCTACAAAGCTTGACAATCGAATGCGATCTCATGCCATGGTTATGATCAGCCTGGTACAGTGCAAACAGTTCATCCGGAAACAGCAACTCACTCGAACATAGTTATTAAGGGATCCAAACATTTAAACTGACTTTATCGCGATCCCATACCAATTCCCCCCTCGGGTCGCCCTTATCCCAAGGGCCAATTAGATACCGAGTTACAGCCTGGCCAACGCTATCTCAAATAGATAAATGTCACCTACCTGACCGAACACTCGACCGCTCTTGCCTCTGATGAGTTCCAAACTATCGGCGTTTCTTTTCTGTGGCATAAGCGAACTACCCGTACTGTGCGATGTCGGGGAAGTGGGTATAGGAAGAAGACAATCAATGCACTTGCTTGCGTCTATATTAGAGCCTTTGTGTATATAACATAAACTTGCACGCTCACGCCAGTGACCTTATTTATGTAACATGTTAAGCTTCAAGAGGGTAAGGTGATGTACAAGTGATCAAAGTTTGCAACAGTACGGTGGTATGTATATCGTACACAAATTTTGTTGAACGCATGAATACAGAAACTTCCCGACTCTACAAATATAGTATGAAATACTGTAAGACTCAATTACGCGCGCATATGTATCAGTTTAAGCTCACCCCGGGATACACAAGCCGTTCCTTAGGGACATATGCATTATATATTTCCCTAAACATGCGTGCATTTTGAACTCACCTATACGCATCAGCAACCGAGATAAAGCCAAACTCCTTGGTGGAATATATGATGAGATCCTCAGCCCACCCACTCAGATGCGAGGCTACTAGCGATGACCAGAACAAGAACTCTGTGATGAAGTCACGCGAACGGGTTGCCTCGAGACTATTGGCTGTAGGCCCTCTGAACCCTATTCGAGAGAATTAAGGTTCGTATATATCAGACACTGCTTACCCATACGTAAACATGCTTGTGAATCCCACACATACAGATCCATATCCCTGCACAGAAATTTCAAAGCTAATCTGTGGCAAGATTTTAGTCAAAGTTTTCATTTCAGGGACGATCGCATACGCTTATCTCAAATTCTCCGGCCCAATAATGTGCATAACGCGCGCATTTGATCGCGTATGTTGACATAAAAAATTATCATATAATTAAATGCAACAACAGAAAACAACAGAAACAAAAATCCACTTTGGGTTGACTTTTCACTACCAGTTGGCTGCTTGCCAGAGCTTTCCAGTCTAAGTGCGAGTCAGTTATTACACATACCATCAGATACGCTATAACACACATCCGAAGGCAGCGAACGCACAACAACGAGTCCAGAGTATACCGCAATACATCTTACCCAACTCTTGCGCTATGAATTGCCTGTCCACACCAAAGGGATTGCCAGCCAATGCCCCTGAGCCCAACGGACACTCGTTGAAACGGTGGATGAGAGAGTCCAAAGCTTCGAGATCGTGTGTCAGTTGCGAGGCGTATGAACACACCCAGTGTGACCAGCGAATGGGTTGAGCACGCTGCAAGCGACAACAGTGATTTTAGTGCCACAGAAGTCTAGATACTCAGCTTGCGAATTCTGCACAGTGCCTGTATAAGCTTGTATGTTTTGTGTGTATATGTGCATAATTCTAAATATTTGATGTGTATGTGTTCATAGTGTTGTATGTTTAGTGGAGAAAATGACAACAGACATGCCCCCAGAGCGAACCATCGGCACACGGGAGACACCAAAATAATTCAAACAGGCTCAAGACTCCATCAAAATAGCAAATTGACACTCATTCAGATTGTGGTATATCTTAATCGTTATTAAAGGCCCCATGTCATACGCCAACACTTGCTACACTTTAAAGATCTTATGCTGAGTTTGATAAGGCTTCCGGTCTGCAACGTTGTGGTACAAATTATACACATCTACTAGTAACTATAAGTATACCTGTAAGTGTGTGTAACCGGGCATGAGGGCGTCTACTTCTTGTTGTGCTCTGTTGAGATGTACACTGATTAAACTCACTAGATATTTTCTGATTGTTGCCGCCTCTTCGCGTAGCCACAATCGCATGTCGGTCGCTACCTGCCATGGTGTGGAATTTGAAAGGCTGTTTGAGTTTCAACGAACGACGCAACACTGGAGATTTATATATAGATGTATATCTACATGTGTACATATATATATACCTCACATACATGATTCGAGTACCTGACAACTCAAGGAGCCAGTACAACATTTCAGATATATTCTGGCACTCAAATTATTCTAGACAATTCGTTAAACAAATGGTTTTCTGTAGCATAAGTTCAGTACTCTCATTTCATACGCAATCGATACATCAGAGCGTATGCATTTGCAGATATATTTATACTACGACACAGTAGTCCACCGAGTCTTTGCTACTGCGGCCAGTGTGGAAAAGCAGAACGACATTTGGTACTAAAATCTTTGAAGATGCATCGCACAGGAGTATACGCATACTTAATGCATGTATTCATCCCGTCTATTTGCTTATATAGCAAATACATTAAACATACCTGATCATTTCTGCTACGACCGGTGTGTAATTTTCCGGCGACATCCCCCACCATCTCCTTCAAACGACGCTCGTTTGCTGTGTGAATGTCCTCATCTCCGGACTATGGAACAAAAATGACAGAGATAAATGCTCTGCAATACTATGTATCGATTATCTACAGGATCCGATAGCATCGTTTCTTGAAATCATACACTATAATCCAGAGCAAATATAATTTGCAGTACTGTGCTCTAATGTATCAATTCGAGTGGGCATTTCCTTACAAAGCCCGGTTATGCGTGGCAAATGTACAAACTACCTGGCCACTGATCTTAGAATGGTCCGCTAATTATATTTTGCAACTGCGATGCAAATGTACAGGACCTACAGACGCATGCAATGGTACATCAGACTAACCTTGATAACAAACGACCCTGCCTTCCACTCCTCCAAGACGTCCTGTAGCCCCTTTTGTAGTGTTGCAGATTCAGCGTCCGTAATGAGACCTGCTTTAGCGATAGCCTTCGCGTATACAATCGACCCCTCGATGTCCTAATATTGATAGTTGAGATTTTACCGCAAAGAATTCACGTTAAGTTCATAGAAGTTCAATGTAGAAGCTGGGTATAAAGTATAGATCCGGCGGCATTAGAGGGTTTCCATCGAGATTATATCTGGACTTAAATGAGTTGTTATATGTATGATACACCTCCCAATTCAAGCTTTGTAGCTTGTTTATTTGTATCACACATATAGCACACAGCTGGAAGGCAGTATTCTTAGAGATATATCAGCAACACCACAGATCAACATGGATATACAATATTCAACACTGAAATATTGAATGAACACGAAGCAGTTATTGATCGATGCAATAATCCACATTCATCTTAAACGTGGGCCAATTTTCTGCAATAAGGAAGTCTATTATTGTGCTAAAACGCCATACCAGCAATCATGATTCGAAGTTTCGCATCACTGGCGACATATGAGGAATGGCGCACACATTCCAACTACGATATATAAGATACGCACGCGTGCACAGGTAGAATATAAAATTACTTAATGGATTCCTTTGAAACTCAAATCACTAAACGAAAAACGAATACTATCATAATGTAAATTCCAAATCACTCGAAATTCTGCCACCTCATATATCGACATAAAAGTGTTAAACCTTACTGCTGACAAAGCATGAACAACCCTACCCCCTCCCTTCTTAGCTACCCCCCCAATGGATGTAATCTGGAGAATAGTGACAATTTGTATCTAAACAATAGTAGAGTTATTCTTAGTTCTAAAAATGAGAACCCTCCCCATAATCCTGTATTTAATTCCTGAAGAGTGAATAAGGTGTATAGTTAATCTTTGGAACCGTATAAGGGAGATCACTTCGTCATATCTGTCCATACATTCGCTTATCAAATCGAACGAAGATTGCATTGTAAAAAAATACTCTGTCATACCTGCTTGTACATGCGTTTGTCAAATCGAATGGAAGCGTTAAATTCCTCCATCACCGGATCCTGCGCACCGGTGAAGCGGCCACCCCACAGCTTGGTCTCTGTTTGCTTTGGTTGCGTCATGGTGAATATTTGAACTGCTACACTTATCTTTCTCTGTTACAGCTTTGTTATATAAAAGTGGCGTATGGTTTCGTATGAATTCACTACTGAGTGTATATACTTTATATATATCTCTCTAGAGGGAGATGGTGAGGTTTTAGTCACATGTTGTGCCACACAACTGTGATGGGAATCGCAGAAGTTGAACAACAAAAAAAAGCTGTTGTAGATAGGTTTTGATTGGAAGAGAATACATCTATCTGATCGGTGTGTGTCGGACACTGTCAGTCAGTCTAACCGCAATACGTTTTGTTTTACGTTTAAACCTGAAGAATATACGTTTACAATTAACGTTGATATTAGGATGGCCCTACGTATGGCTGTTTAACCCCCGTATAAACGTATCAAAGCTTATGTATACATTATAAATATAAATAAGCATTTACGCATATTATAAATAAGCGTTTACGTATACTAAAATATAAATATGCGTTTACGTATACTATAAATATAAATATGCGTTTACGTATATTATAAATATAAATAAGCGTTTACGCATAGCCTACTAAAATGGACCCCTTCAAAATAAAACGGATTGAGGGCATTCAGAATGATGCAGAATTGTAGACGCAGTATTACACACTATTTCTTTTCAAAAAAAAAAACAAAATATACAAAACCCAATATTCATGGTTCATACCAGAATGAGTGTGCAAACACATACGCCTCAAGATGTATACAAAGTGCTGTCGTGTATACGTTTATCTCTCAATATTGTGATTTTATTAATTCCTAATCGTAGTGTCGTACACACGTATCTTGCACAACACAAATTTGGACATGTATTTACAACGTGTGTATTCTTATTTTCCACGAGGCAAAGAAAAGCAAAGAGGCTCTGTCGTTTCTTGGGGTCGCTCACTGTCCATTATAGCACAGTATCGGGTAAATAGTTAGACTTGAAGTTGGCGTTATATTATTTAATTTGCAATTGCAAACCTTGATAAGAGTCTGAGACGAGGGAACCAAAGTCAATTTGTTTGAAATTAATATCGGGACACTATATCAGGTTGTACTGTTGAATCGGTTAATTCATATTGGGCTTAGCATGAATAAATTACCATTGGCTTCAAAGTCGCCACAGAAATCTAATTCGTCATTGCTAAAACTATCGCCGACGGTAGTATTCCGAACTACAGCAAACGATACTTTATCTCCGTTTAAACGTTTTGTACTGTTGTCATTCAGCTGCACAGCTTAGTTTTGAGGCTCTTGAAATCAGGTTAGTAATTGAAGATATGGCGATTTCTAGATACATGCTCAAGTGCAATTTTACGGATCATTCTTCTGAGCAGGTTATTATACCATTGCCTTCGCTTAGCGCCTTCGAAAAAACATCTATTGTCAATTATGAAGACGATCCGTCAACAACTGTGAGCCGAAAGAATGCCAGCAGATAAGTATCTTTCGGATTGGCCCGGTGCATGATTGTCGGAGGCCGAGATGTTACAGAGACTTATACTGGGCATACAACAGGGTGGGAGTGTGGCAGAGACAATATACAATTGCTGCTGTGAACCAAAATGCACTTAAAGCATATCAGCTTAGACAGAGCTTATATTTATTATGGAACGTTTACACTCGAGATTATTTGCACTTTACCCGCCTCTTTGCAATTGTTACTATTTTTTAGTATCGCTTGCGTTATTCAGATTGCTACACCAACATACTGTAGTGCCGCGTTGTTTGTTCTCCATGATTACGAATGTGTTACCTATGGCTTCTATCCTCAAGCACCCTCCCGCATATCACTTAAACAGATGTTGCAACGTGTCGCTTATCGAGCCACCGTATCTCACTCAATTCGACTCGATAATCGTATTAACCTATTCACGTGGTGTAATAGCCTTCTGGTTTCTGCAAGGCTCAATGTATTTGGTCAATTGCCTGCCAACATAGGTAGTCTGCATAAAGATGTCACCGAATCTCTCATGTTTATTCAAATCTTCCCACACCAAAGCTTATATAAACCTATTAGCAACAGAGATAGAATACTTCACAGTCAACCTCACTTATATATATATATTAATGCTACAGAGTATGCATTTATTTAGCATGCTTCTCCCGGCAAGATCCTCTAAATAAACTGCTCTGCATGAATTCCATGTATTCTGATTGGCCAGTCCTGGTCTAACCCCATTGCGAGTCCCGAGAAATCAGCATTTCAAATGTTGGCCTGGGTCATGGGCGACGTAGCAATCGCTGCTGACTCATACTACGGGAGACGTGTTCAGCTCAGTGGCTCAGTGGATGTCACTCTTCACTTAAAAGCACACCGGGGCAGTGACAAAAGTCTTGGGATCATATGAACCATGCTGGAATCATACGCTCATAGTGTTCTGGGGTGAAAGGTAGGGCTCTGGCTCGCACGTGCTACGGAGAAGTGACTGCCTAAACATGCAGTCCAAGAATCCTCATAGACGCTGGATGGATCACTACACTAAGACTCTCCCCCGACTAAGTACGTTCATATATATGTTACAGCATCATGAGCACTTTTTTTGCTATACGTAAAGGATACCAGCCTATAGCTCTTCATCATCACTCAAGCCCAATGCTGGGTATTCTCCACATACCACCCACTTGCATTTCACAAAACCGCCGTATTTGGGCTCACAGGTGAAGTACCTCTTGCCTTCTACACTGCCATCGTTCTTGCCGTATGGTTCATCGTACTCTATGCCAGCCCAGATTCCTGATGGCAGATGGATTATAGCCACATCAACTCTCGGATCCAGTACAAAAATGCGTAAATTAATTATGCTCATATATATATATATCTACACACATATACATATACATACACACACACACACACACACACACACACGCACACACACACACACACATATATATAAAATACATATACGAGGATCAGAGATATACATGAAACCTGGTTTGTGATCGACATTCACCCAATAGGTCATTCTCCAGATGACTGGAAACTGCTACACTCAAATCAAAGCGTACTAGCAACCAGTTTCCGACTTTTTGCCTATCAGGGCATCCACTGATCGGCCAGTAAAAGCATGACCCCTACCGAAGTAAATACCGAAACAATTCACATACAGATACTAGGTACTTGCATACATTCCTGTAGGTACATATCGCAGATCTATAAGCCCAACCACGCACGCACTCGTAGTGCCAATCCAATGAGACTATATGAACTACAGAAGTTACAACTAGGCATGGAAGTGTAAGTATATGTAAGCCTACTGCAGCACTCACCTTCTGTAAACGATGTCTCGCCGACGAAGCGAACAGCTCCTCTCCGAGCCGCGCCTTCAGATTGCGATCCACAAAAAATAAGTATGCAAGAAGAAGAAGCGAGGGTGAGCAACCTAAAGTGCACTTAGAGCAGTGTACATGTTTATATCTACGCAGCCAAAAACAGAGGAGTATATTGGAACTAAAGGGAGAAGGCACAAAATACGCCTTCAACGCACTACACAAACTGGCATTGAAACAGCTGACCGGGTGTGTACCAACTGCGAGCTGATGTAGATGGTAGCGTATACATATAGATCGGTCGCTATGGAACTACGGTCGAACTTGGCCCTGTTGCACATAATAGATTACGTACTGAGCACTACTCCTGTCAGTGGCCCTGTCAGTAGATACCTACAGCCCACAAAATATCTGATACCAAATACATCATTATCAAGCGTGGTGATCACTGACATACCGAATCCTATACATATATTCTAAATAGGAAGGGAGGTTGATGTGAAAGAAAAGCCAATCTTTGCACGCAATGAGACCTACACCACAATCTTACGGTAACACACGTGGGCTGTACACGTCAACTCGAATAAGCGTGATTGTTTACTCACGAGTATACAGCCTACTGTAAAACACCTCGGTTCCAGCCAGAAGTGCCAAGCAGAAGTTCAACGCATGCGACTGCACCACAATACATTTCACAACAAGTCCAGAAAACCTGCATGCCAATCCCAAGAACGACTCAATGCACCAGACAAACCATGTAATTTGTATTGCGAACGTACAATGTCACACATGTATACTGTATGCTCACGGTTGGTTCAGTTGGCCGGAAAATAGCACAACAACAACAGACGGTACCATACCGTTATCTATCCTCACTTCACATCGGCTCCCCACAGTTATATGCGCCGCTTCTTCGGCCTCCTTCTGTTTTATGTCTCTCATTTTGGACTCGTAGTCCGGTGCGAATCGCCCCATCTGATTACGTTTCTTGTACCCTAACACAGTATCCGGTCTCTCTTCATACTCCTATATGTACAGAGGATCAGATGCGGTTTCAATAGAGTTTTCGAGTAAAATTCTTCTACGAGGTTGGTCGCTGGGTCTTAAAGGTGCATACATAAAAGTGAAACACTCCTAGGTGTACACAGAGAGAGGTAGAGGAAGGCATGAGTAAATTGACAAAAAGGCGCACTCACTCACATACACGTACACATTAACAGACACAACAAATAAATTCATTGTACCCTTATATATATATATATATAATATATATATAAATGTCCATACGTGCAAGTGTGCAAATGTGCAAACCCCCCCCACCCCACACACATATATATATATACATGCATGTAAATACATACATACATATAAATACATTCATACACGCATACACACATACACAACACCCCGCCCCCCCCACACAAACACATACACACACACACACATATATATATATATACATATATACATGTATAAAATATGAACCATATAATACATAGAGATACATATATGAAGTATACATACACACGCGCGCATGCAGAATGTATATGTAGCTAATAAACCTATCAGCCCCTTTCTAATGTTTTTGGATCTGAAATACCTTTTTGGTCAATTCAAATTTGGGTACGTCTGCCCCAGTAAGCTGTTCAGCGTCCGGGTCCGTATTGACAACCTGGTCGTGTCGGTAGTACAAACAAAAGCGGAAGTGTGAACATATACGGTTATATAGTAAATTCACACACGAGCCTATTGTTTGCTCTCGGCCCAGGATGCAAAGTGAACATAGATGCATAGAATAGGTACAGCTTTGTGAGACGTATGCTTGCATGGCATGTGGCGAAGTCAAGTCAGACCGTCCCAGGACACTATTCTACGCCGACAATAACTTATCCAAAACACCCTAACGCATACACACTTTACAACAATCAATCGCAAGCTGATGAGCGAGTCTGTGCTTGATTGCTATAGCACTAGTGCATCTTACTGATGCGCCAATCTACATGGCTTAGCAAGAACCAATGATTTAATAGCGTGACTTGCAGGCGACCGGGCAAGAGAATTACAAAAAAATGAAAATAAAATATGGCAGAGGCACATTGGCAGACGCGGTCGCTTCCTCAATACATACTATACGTAGAAGAAACCATGTATATAGAGGTGTATACAAATTTATATGGCATACTTGCACATTTCATGTATTGCTACATGTGAGAAAGGACGCAGATAAACAAGAGCTGCTTCAACACGCACATGTGCACTGATCAGGACCTACGTAATCCACATATAAGGCTATCATCTTATCTTCAACGAACACGTGATAGGGGCACGAAGTGGCCAGCCGAGACCACATACATACACCCACACACCCACCCACCCACACACACACACACACATATATATATATATATATATATATATATATATATATATATAGTATAATTTTTATAAAGATATATTTGTACATACATACATGCATACATACATACGTACATGCGTACATACATATATATATACATATATACATACATACGCACACACACACACACGCACACACATATATATATATATATATATATATATATATATATATATATACATATATATATATATATATATATATATATATATATATATATATATATATATATATATATATATATATATATATATATATACATACATGCATACATACATATATATATATATATATATATATATACATATATATAGATATATTGATGCGAGCAGATGTATGAAAGAGTACTCAAATATTGGCAATCAAAGCGTTCTTACATGAATGATCTGCCTTGCTCGGACATCGAACTCAGCAATCGTAAAATTATTGTTATTCAACTCCTTGATCAATTGACCCTCCGCAGACTGGAGCTCTAGTTTCATATCCTGTGAAAGTCGGATATATAAAATAATTCGGATTCAAGGTAGTTGCGTCGCACTCTGATCAGTTATGTGATTTATAAGATTCGTAATAAATATGACAAAGTTTTTATTGATATAATGTACGTTGTTACGGGGTATGCATGCCGAATGGGCTGTAACGAGTAAAAGTCGGCGAAAAATGTCTCAGGCTACAATAGCAGAAACTTTCGATGGTATACTCAGCGGGGCTGTGATATAAGGATAAACTATGTACACCTCAGACATAGAATACTGAGTGAAGCACGCGAACAAGTTAATAATATATATATATATATATATATATATATATATATATATATATATATATATATATAATATATATATATATATATATACACACACACACATATACATATATATATATGTTTATATATATATATATATATATATATATATATATATATATATATATATATATATATATGGATACAGATACGTACCCTACATATACACATATACATATATATATATATAATATATATATATATATATATATATATATATATAATATATATATATATATAAATATACATATATAAATAACATAATAATACATACAAAACAAAACATACATGATATGCATTATACCAACATAGATGCATGCATGGATACACAATGCTAACATGGATGCACATTGCCACACATGCGCATGCGCGTAATGCGCATACGTGGGATACGTGCGCACGTGCGTACGTAAACATCATGCGCACGCACGCACGCACACGCAATAATATATATAATGGCATATATAATCATAATCATCATATGCACGCGCGTTGCACATGCGCATGCACACGCACGCATCATAATAATGTATATATATATATATATATATATATGTATATAATATATATATGCGTACGTACATGTATACATGCGTATCAATATATATATATATATATATATATATATATATATAATAATAAATAAATACACACACACACACGCACACGCAATATATATGTATATATATATGCGTATATATATTTAGTTTTATATATATGTATATATATATATATACATTTTGCACACACACACACACATATATATATATATATATATATATACACGCACATAAAAAAAAAAAACACACACATACATACATATATATATATATATATATGCATCTATTAACAGGCTGCGCAAGGCGCATCGAATCTTATGAGACGGACAAGAATAGCGATATACATACTCCCAATCTTTGAGTTCTACATATGGAGTGGACACCCTCGCAAAATTCTACATACCGTGGTTTGCACGCCAGTGATAAGTTCCAGCTTGTTCTTGAGCTCACCAACTGTGAGCTCCTCCTTGAAGCTACGCTCCACGCGGGCGGCAGAGCCCGAGTGGGTGATTAGCACTGGCAAGTAGGAATTCATTTTATATAGATATATTATTAGTGCATCTAAGATTACAAATGATTGTGTGTAGATCACAATAGTGTTGAGACCTGTGAGGGTGTGATATGTTTATACGTATGTTATACTACAATAAATACGGTGCTGTAGAAGGCGGCTATGAACAAATATACGTAAAACAGTCCTTTTAGCAGGCGACAATTTTGATGTGTACTATCATGAACGACATTTTCTCGTTGACATATCGGTCAAGGCCAAATACAATGTTATATGTCATCAAGTGTCAATATGTCATCAAGTGTCAATATGTCATCAAATGTCAATATGTCATCAAGTGTCAATATGTCATCAAATGTCAATATGTCATCAAGTGTCAATATATGTCATCAAGTGTCAATATGTCATCAAGTGTCAATATGTCATCAAGTGTCAATATGTCATCAAATGTCAATATGTCATCAAATGTCAATATGTCATCAAATGTCAATATGTCATCAAGTGTCAATATGTCATCAAGTGTCAATATGTCATCAAGTGTCAATATGTCAAAATGTCAATATGTCATCAAATGTCAATATGTCATCAAATGTCAATATGTCATCAAGTGTCAATATGTCATCAAGTGTCAATATGTCATCAAATGTCAATATGTCATCAAGTGTCGATATGTCATCAAGTGTCAATATGTCATCAAGTGTCGATGTGTCATCACACAAAATATTGAATAAAATTCACGAAACCATACGACGTCTAACAATAAATTGAAGCACGAAATGTATTTCAGAGGGCTAAGGCTAAGGGCTATGAAGAAATCCATAGCCTTCTAATAAGAAAACACAAAATCATAGAAGCGAAACGTGCTGTATGTATAAATATTATAAAAGGGGTGCACATAGAATGAAGTCTTTATTGATCTTGTCATGGCAGTAAAAGATCTCAATGCATTTGTAAGATTGTTCTGGGTGTTGGTGTGCTATCTCGATATAACTTTCACAGCATTGCTTCCTGGAGAGATGTAAACCTTCAAGCACTTCGTGCAACTACGAAAAACTAAAATTTGTTCACGACATTCAACCAAAAAGCTCGCATTATACCGAATAGGCTCAGTTTGATAGCTAAAAACAAAATCCGAGAGGTATTCATACATTATTTACCTTTACAGTATGACGTATAATTTTCAATACAGAAAAAAAATGGTAACACCCCCGCCTTAGACAATAGATACGCAATGTCAGAATAGCTACTCAAAAACTTTAGCATCTTCAACATATCCACTACTATCAAAAATATACATGAATCTCATTTATCCTGACACGCCCCTCTTCGCTTCGAGCATCGTTTATTTTGAAATATATTGTCAACGATCTGACACAGTTTGAGTTTTGATATACATGTGAACATTCAAAATCCCTACATGGTACGTTTGACATATCCACCACTATCAACTGATAGAGGTGGTCGAAAATATACTGTCAATGGTCCTACTTCAATATTTATTTCCTTATAAAGATACATTTAAATCTCTTTGGGATGTCGCAGCAATATCTTATGCTGATTGATGTTTTTGGTGTCAACATTAATATAAATATGTGTTTTTCAATTCCAGAAAAATCTGTATGCTTCGAATGGGTTTAAACATGTTTTAGTGGAAATTCAGTCTTCATCTCAGTCTTCATCTCTGCATCGCGTATCTTCACCACTATTTCTGATCATGGCAGATCGTCCGAATGTTTTCGATAGATCATAAGCAATTTTGCCACGATCGAAGAACGTAAATCTGTATCGGCTTCAAGGAACCTGCTTCGAGTATGGGCAGGAGCGAATATCAGCAATTAGGCACAACCTTCACTCTTTGCAAATATAGCTGCATATCTTGAGGCTCGATCACGAGTTTTAGTCTCCGGTACCAAACCCGATTTCTGGTGACTCACGAATGTCTGCGGAAAAGCCGCAGGTGGCACATGATAATTATTGTATGTTGTCAGACTAGTGGCACGACTATACACTGGAGCCGATCTCATAGGGGTGCTACTATGGCAAGGTGTTGGGACTCCCATTCTCTTGTTATGAGGTTGTGCGATGATCTCCGGGCCTTTGTAACAGATTGGTTCTCGCGTTTCTATGCCCTCGTCATAGAATTCAGAATAATCCATTTCTTCGGAAGGACAACTTGACATTGGGCTCACGTAGTCGTCCATCTGTGGCACAAGTAACTTATTTATCAGATGTTGCCTTGCCTCGTATGGCAGGTCACAAACTAGGTAAGAAATCATCCGAGATCTTGTGGCGATAGGCAGCTCACTTATAAGGGTCGCAAGTACTTGGGATCTTTCATGCGCTGGTAGGTCGCTGAAGAGGGATAACACCTTTTGTTTGGACGCAATTGGTGACGACAGTCTAGCGTCAAAATATGGTGTATCTTGTTTCGCGCTACTGGGATGAGTTGGTGTAATGGGTTTGACCGTACCGGATTCGACTTTTACTGACGTGTTGGTTTGTGTTGCTTTACTGGGTAATATCGATGAACTGGGTGGTACTGCTGTACCGCATTCGAGTGTTGTACTGGATTCAACAGATGAGCCGAATTCAGCTTTTACAGGTGTACTGGGTGGTACCGCGGAAGCGGATTCGTCTGTTGTACTGGATTTGACTGCTGTTTTGCATTGTACTGTTTCAATTGGGTTGGTTGTTGCACTGACTGGTGTGGCAGGTTCAACTTCTGTAGTGGGCTCGACCGCTGTGCTCGATTCTAATGGCGTGTTTGTATCCAGGTTTTTGTTTTTCTGTCTGGTAGGGCATGAAACTGCTCTGTGATCCAAACTGTGGCACCGAAAACATCTATCTCTCCAGTCTTCCGGCAGATCCTTCAGTTTTCTATTTCTAACTCCAGCTCGGTGTTTCCGTTTTTTGGGTGTACCATCATCAGCGTTGACAGAAGAGGTATCCGAGTTCGACTGAGTATTAAGCTCACCATCTTGCTGTTGATGTTGGTCTGGAAAATTTACCTGCTGACCTTGATTCTGCCCATTCGCCGCCAGCCAAGTGCTTTGTGAGTTCGGGACAACACATTGGGTCAACTGAGTATACGCAGACACGGGACATACTGGTGACCGCGTCCTATCAAAGGTACTCAAAACTGGGTCCGCATAACTGGAGTATAGACCATCTGTAGGGCAATCAACCCATTTGTGGCCCAAATTGTTGCACACGTGACATCTGACAGGCGCACCGAACTGCCTGCGTCGTCTCCGCATCTGTCTATCTGTCGAGTTTTGGGGTTGCATCTTGGAATAGTATCGTTACTTTGCACCTCTCACAAGTGGAAAGTGATGCCAAATTCGTTCTTATTAACATATAAATATAAATGTCTCATT
>LUCW03000183.1:22500-27500 GCA_001586965.3 Sphaeroforma sirkka
GCATGCTCCAACATACGCCAAGGCAATGTACCCGCATGCCGTTTGCATTCGATCAGCATTTATACAAATAAGCAATCCGGATTTCCAAATAAGCAATACCAATTCTCAAAAAAACAATACAAATTTCCGAATAAGCAATCCCAATTCCAAATATCCAGTGGGCATGCGCGTGCAACATGCACATATACACACTTACCAGCAAGGTGGTGTATTGCGATGTGGTAAGGCACAGGGGCGCGCGACTTTCGGACAGTGCCGGACATGATGGCCCGCAGATAGAGGGTCAACAGAGGGGTGTACGTCTCCAAGGGATACAAGTACCTACAATGGGGTGATTTAAGCTTGTGTTCGCAGTATATATCTCATAGGGTAGACAATTAGAGTATGTGGCCTTAAATATACACTCGCGCAGTTTAAGTGACAGATAGAGTTTAGATGAAAGTGACAGCAGAGGGTGTGATGTCTGCAGGGATATTGAGTTACCTGTAATATGGAAAGTGTACCATGCAAGCATGAATTACGAGAGTACGTCTTTCTTTTATAACTGAAACCCTAGAACAAGGATCTAGCTCGTCCGAAGCGCCGCTAAGCACACATGGTTGCTCCCATGTGTACCCTAATTCTGACACACAATGGGCACATTCGGGTCATCGTGTTGGTTTGGAGGGAGGGATTCAGGGCACCAGCCAACAGCACCAAGCGCATCTAATATCCGAAGTGTACAGGCAGGTGGCGTGTATTCACTGTCAGGTGTATCGGTTCATAAGACATACGATTGAGTCCGCGGTTGACCTGCTAATAGACCCGAGGTGTATGTTCACCAGCATACAATGAACAACCCTTGCGTATATAAGCCTCTCAATATCTTTTAAGTGTATAACACAGACACACAGACACACATCTACGTATACAGATAGCTCTATATATCTCTTTAAGGCTCGCTACGTAGATCACTATACATATGCATTGGTATTCAGATATACACATTCTCATACGTACGTTTCGAGTGCAAGCGGCAGGTCGTCTGGGGTGAAGTTGGTCATGACAGCCATAGCGTCCACGCATTGGCCCCACACGAGTGTGCGCAGAGGGGTGGGTCCGGATTGTTGCAGCGGCAGCCACAGATAGCGCTGGAATAGCGTGTTGCCCAGAGATACGCTGGAGTACTATATATATATATATATATATACGCGCGTGGGGAGGAGTGGAGATCGTTAAGGAGATGGTAAGGAAGGTATGATAAACGTACACACTGTGGACCTGCCACACGTATGCAGCGGCAAAGACACACACGACGGCGAGGAGAGGATGACAGCGCTTGACGTGGCGTCTATGTGACGAGGCAGTGATGCGCAACACACAGTGAGATTGATTGGGTGGGAACGTGAAGTGGTCGACATCTCTCAGTTTGGTTGGATCTTGGAACGGTCTTTTCTGGTTTCCCAGTCGGTTGCTTACCTACGTGCCTATCAATAGCCATGAAATTCTGTGCACATACTACAGGCACTATCAACATCAAAACAATTCGTGAATCTGCTAGATTTTAGGGGTTTTAGGAGATTGTTTTAGGGTTTGGTGTAGTCGCGAGGTGCTCGCACACACCTGGTGGACGAAGGCGTTGTACAGATCATAGAACTTGATATCGGGCAGGCAGTCGAAGTCCAGGTGCACATGGCCCTTGCCCCGCCCCGCCATTTCGTTCTCTACCTTCGCCTGCCGCACACACAGCACCAGCAGCGTTTCCAGCAATTGCGCCACCGCCGGGGACTGCGTCGGTGTACCCGAATGGCGAAAGAGAAGAGTGGTAGTGTTATTTTGTGGGAGAAACGGAAGAGTGGTTTGGCGGGGTAAGTTGTCCGACCAGAGTGACCATAGGAAGCGGGATTTACCCATGATCTATATTGGACAATTCCAAGAAACACGGAGAACAATTAGAGTGGAATGCTCTAACACAGAAGAACAGCTCAAACTGCACTGAGATGAACGTCCACATGAAAATGTTCCCCACAAGGTGTGAATGGCGTCAGGAACACCGTTATCCATAGCGGCAGCTCGTGCTCGTATACCACACACACACACACACACACACACACACACGCATATATATATATAAATATATATATACACATATAAATATATGTACATACATACATATATCATACATACATACATACACACACACACACACACACATATATATATATATATATATAGATATATATATACACACACACACACACACACATATATATATATATATATATATACGCTCACTTCTACCATATATGCACATCTATACAATGACACCAAACGGGGTTATCACACATACAGTAAACAGCTCAGCGGACGTCAGGAACACCGTCATCAGTCGTGCCAGTTTGTACTCGTTCACCACACTCACACCAACACGTGTGGTGTCCGTCGCACCGTCTTCTCCCTTCGGCTTCGTCTGTGCCTGAGTCTGTGCTCGTGTTACCTGTGCCTGCGCCTCGCCCTCTTGTACAATCTGGGTATTAATAGAACCATGGCTATACTCAGTCACCAATAAGAAGGTCGCCGTCTTCTCCAACACCACCGCGTAGGTCTGTGCGTCTGTCAGCTCGCTCTCCTCCGCAATCGTATCGCCCGCACTCATACCACGCATGTCCCGTTGCCGCTTGTGCTGCATATCCGTGTTCGCACTAGTGTGCTTGTGGTTGCGTATCGAGGCCTTCTCCGTCGCGATATAATGGTCATAACACGCCATCAAGGGCAGCAAGACCCAATCATTGGACAGAGGCAGTCGGCGTTTCTCGGGCGCGTTCTCGTTCGGGGCCTTTTTTGCCCCAGCACGTGCCGTTGCACCACCCCCTGCCCCTTGTCCGTTGGGCGGTGTGTGCGCGTGAGTGGCATATGTGTGTGGGTACATACACGCTAAATACCGCATCTCCAAGAAGGCAACAGAGGAGATGTCTCTCACATGCACGCTGTCACGTTCCTGCTCTACCACCTCGGGCACAATCTGCTGCAGATACAATCTCAGCAACCCCTCCGTCCACGTCCCAGCGCCTTCTCCCGCCAATTCCACAGCTTCTCCTAATATGCGGGTCTCGCCCGGCCCACCACAGGTACCCGGCTGGGCGGCACCTGCGCACGTGGTCTCATTGACGCACGTGCTTGTGTTTGTCACGCCCACAGTAGCGCGGCCCTTCAGCTGAGCGTTCGCGGCTCTAATGACATCTGTCACTTGCCACGGCATGCGCTTACTCACCACATCAAAACCCTGCAGGCCCGCTGCACCCTGCACACCCACACGGGCATCCCGAGCGTCAGGCTTTCGCTCACCCCGCCAGTCTTTCGCCTCGACTTGCCTCCGCACACACACAGGCACACATGAACTCGAGCGTGAGGTCAGCACGCCAAGGTAGTCCTGGGAAAGGGACACGTGGCTCAGGGTCTGCACTACTTCAGCAGTAAACAGGTCCCCGCACTCGCCCACCAGCGCCATAGCGCGCCGATGCACGGCCAAACTCGTGGTGTAATCTCGGCTGCAGAAGCCCACGCACGCACATCGGCTCTGTGAGGCGTATCGGCTATGCAGTTGGGATGGGGCCACGTGTGTTGATGGTAGTGGATATGGTCTCCGGCGGTGTGCCAGCAGCAGCGTCATGAGCGAAAGATGCGTGCACACGGCGTGTCGACGGCTCGCTCGCACTCTCACGGACGACGCCTTCACGCTGAGAGTCCTCCGCAGTAGCACATCATACCACAGCAATGCGTTGCAGGGGGAGATACGCGCAGAACCCGACGGTGCGCGAGTGGGAGTGTGGGCGTGGCCGGTTGCTTGGTGACACGTGGCTGTATTCGTCTGTGGAGACGAGTAAGCCTGCGGGTTATCAGGCCGCGTTGCGTGCTGGGCGGCACTGTCCTGTCCCGTGGCCCTCTCGTTGGGTGCATTTTCACCACCACCCACCACCAGTGCCTGCCACAGCCTATCCTCCACAGCCCCTGCGCCAGACTCCGCCGTCTCATTCCTGGCCCCTGTATCGTGACCCCCATCTGGGCCCTCATCCGTATGTTCATTCACCCCCTCACCCGTCCCGCTACACGCGCGCGTCTCCCGTACTGTTTCCGGCGCCGAGTCCACGTTCACACCCTCGCGTGTGCTGACTACGCCCCCCTGCCGCACTCTGACCAGCGACTCGCCGCAGCGCAGCAGCGCGCCCAAGTAATTCCACCGCACCGCCTGTGCCGCGTCGTGCACGTGCGCGGTGTCACGCTGCTTCCGTCGCGCTGCATGCTCAGCAACCACATCTTCATACGTCGGCTGTACGGTCCCATTGTCTGCACCCGTGTCCGTCGCTGTCGTGGCGGGTGTGGTGGCTGAGGTCTCTTCCTGGGCTGGCCGTGTGTCTGTAGGCGTCGCACTGGCAGTACTACTCAGATCGCTCTCGCTGTGTGTGTGTTTGCGTGCCCCATCTGCGCTGCGCGTGTGTGCATGCACGTGCATGTCGTCGCACAGCAGCGCGTGCGTGAGTGGCATAGAGAGCGCCGCCAACACCGCGGCCGCATACTGGCTCATCAGCACTCGGCTGAGCAGATGGTGGGTGGATGACGACAAAGTCGTGTTTGCATCCGCGTGCTGGGACATACTGCTTGCCGTAGACGCATGTGTGCCGTTCATGGTGTGTATGCTAGCGTCGGGAGAGGTGTGTGGAGACGCTGGGCGGGGAGTGGGGGTGTGCGTGAGCACATAGAGATGGTACAGCGACGCGGTGGTGTGGGCTAGCGTGCCGTAGAAGTTCAGATCCACATCGCGTATTGCGGAAGGGCCTAGGCGGAATCTCTCTGTGATCTGATTGGACGATATAAATAAATCGAAATTGGAACCGGAAGAGGGTTTATCCGTGTGTTGATGATGTCACAACGACGATTAAATTTCTCTTCTACACAAGCCAGCTATGACTAACAAACAGAATAGTAACTGTACATGCACTAAAGGCGGACACTCAACTGGACAA
>LUCW03000183.1:35000-117276 GCA_001586965.3 Sphaeroforma sirkka
GACCGCATCTCTAAATCGGGAGTGAATGTGTATGCACACACACACAGACACAGACACAGACACAGACACACACACACGCACACAGACACAGACACAGACACAGACACAGACACAGACACAGACACAGACACAGACACAGACATATATATATATATATATAAATGTGAACGCGACAACCAAACAGACACACCGCTGGTACACATATCTACATAACCAACAGATACAAACGTCAAATAAACAGTAAGCACACATTCACATAAACAAAGACACGAGCCTTAACCACCCGCGGGGCGTACCATCTCTGAGTTGTACTAAGATGGCTGTGACGGTGTTCCAGGCCATTGTCCGCTGATTGGCCACAGAACTGCGCACGAACATCACGAGTTCATTGAGGGAGTAACCAGCACGAGACTCCTGTGCACACGAGAACCCGCCAAAAAAAGTACCAAGAGCCCATATAATTTCAGTGTAAATTCACAGGCGTTGATTTAGGAACGTATTTTCAGGCGAAAGTTGAAATTTCGGGAAGAAAAAACAAATACATTTCTTAAATGTCCAATACATGTTAAACGACAAATAGTGTGACTACGAAATCTACTGATTCAAAATATGATATACGACATGTTCTATGCTTACGACACCTGCCACTTGTATACGATTCTAAAGATATCATACGACATAATTCTTGAATACGACATCTACCCCGATTCAAAATATAAAATACATGTTCTATGTTTACGACACCTGCGACTCGAATACTATTCTCAAATTATTATACGACAAAATTCTTGGATACGACATCCACCGCTTAAATACGATTCAAAAAACATTATACAAATTTAATGATGGGACACCTGCCACTTGCATACGATTCAGAATAATACATACGACCTATTCTGTGAGTACGACAACTGGTGGCACGTGCAAACGAGATTAACTATTTGCTTTGAATAGCAGGTACACCTGCCACTTGCATACGATTCAGAATAATACATACGACCTATTCTGTGAGTACGACAACTGGTGGCACGTGCAAACGAGATTAACTATTTGCTTTAAATAGCAGGTACTTCGGTACAGCTGATGTGATCAGAACCAATTACTCAACTGCACCGCACGACGCGATGTACTACGTAACTTGACATTATATACAATGTACTACATACAGATACATATATACGAATACATCCCACTAGTACACACACATACATAGACACGCAGACACAGACACAGACACAGACACACAGACACACAGACACAGACACAGACACACAGACACAGACACAGACATTGACATTGACACAGACACACACACATATATATATATATATGAAATGCATTTACATTTACATACATATATATGCAGACATACATAACCCATACCACAAATACATACATTCTTACAAACATAAACATGCATTCATACACATATACATATATTCATATACACATATACATACATTCATTTACACATATATATACATTCATATACACATACATACATTCATATACACATATATATATTCATATAACTTAAACACATATCAGTGTTATAATTCAACCTCTACCAGTGCCTATGCAATACAAGTACTCACCTCGTCACCGTGATGATGTAGTCCAAAGTGAGACGGGATGTCCACATTGATCGGTAGGATGTGGCCGTTGAAGTCGAATCGTACGTATTGCTTTGTATTACTCATATCTGTGGCAAAACAAGTACCAACCGGACATCGGACGGCAGTATAAGTACTCGCAGATAATGTGATGCAGTGTAGTGGGTTCTTCATTCATTGAATTATGTGTTGCATAGACTTCGAAACAGTATAAAATTATATATATATATATATATATATAAACACACACTTACACACACACATATATATATCACATACACACACACATATATATATATATTTAAAAACAAACGTATAAAAATGTACATGTACATGTACACGTACACGTACACGTACATGTACATGTACATATATATATGCCTAAGTGCACGTACATGTTTGTGTGTATGTATATGCAACTATATTTGTATATATATATATATATATACATATACATATACATATATACATAGGGACTAGCGTACATTCATACAGTCTTTGAATAAATTATATCTGTTTACACAAATATGTAACAGGAATTACAGAGTCAAAACTATAAAAGCAATGAGACTATTGTGTTTTCTCCACTGCACACTTGCCTTTGCTGGGTTCGGGAATTTCAGGTGCGGTCTCGACCTCGGGTCTCGCCACAGGCTGTTGTGCACCCTGCCCAATACTTTGGGGCTGGGTTGTACCCGTTTCTTGCTGTTGCGGTTGCATCCATTGTAGCTTTTCTACCTCCACACGATCCATGTGTACCCAATCCCGTTCCACTTTCAGCGGAAACTTCACATTTTGTGCGAGAGGGTCATCGATGTTCAGAACAGTCATGACGGTTCCGTCCGCACTCGTAGCTGTACATGAAAAACCCCCAAAGAAACCATGTAAGTAGACGAATGCACGTGTAAGATAACATTACAAGTATAAGGGTGGATCTGTAAGATAACATTACAAGTACAAGGGTGTATGCATATGACAACATTACAAGTTTGAGGATGCTGTATGGTCGTATAGTCCGCCAACATATATGCTTCTTTTCCGGCATCCTTGAACATATACAGCCACCGTGAGCGTTGTCTATCAGAGACAGTTCTACGCTAATAAAGCCGAAGCGAGTCTGGCTCCGGATTCAACTGTAGAGGTTAACGCCCGGACATTTACACATCTTACGCCCACTTACACGTACCAGTCACATACCAGATCGTGCAACGGAAACACCCACACGCATTCAACGGACTGAACATACACCGGCGATGAGCGATGTAGTGTCCAGAACGTTCACAAACAGACGACATAGGTATCTAGGAACACTCACGGGTAATAGATAAGCACACGCACACTCAACCTACTCTGTACACCTGCATTGGCCTTCCGTACGGGCTTGTCGCTAGCCTCCCCATCCCCTTCGTTCTCCCTCTCTTCATTCACCATCTCCACCACTTTCGGACCGCTGAAGTCCTGCTTCGCCCTGTCCCTTTCCGCTGAATCTGGACTGATAATGTCCCGTTGCACCCGTTCTGCTTCGGGCGCCTCGAATGCCTTCCGGGGCCCCACTTTTGCCGCCAAAACCTTTGGCTCGAACACGGAATCGTCTGCCTTGGGCTGTGGTCGTTTGGTTTTGGGTTTGACATATGCTGTGGGATAGTTCAGCGCTTCAGCGCTGTCATCTGCAAACAAACATGAGAATGCTTTGATACGAGATTTAAACGAATTCGGAAATAAATTCCCGGTTCAGGTACTACTTTAAGGTTTGGTGACAGGTTGATCATCAATGATGGGTTTTGGCTTTGGTGACAAGTTTTAGTGTATTGTATGCTATGGAGCGAACGATAAGTTGAATCTCTTTTGTGGCGTAACCCAAACAATCCAGCTCAAATTTGGAGCGAGATGTGGGTTGAGTGTAGCAAAAGTTTAGAAAGCAAACGTTTCCGTACGCCTTACATATTGGATAATTCTAAACAATCACTGCCATATCTGTTGGAGGCCAGCCGTCCAGTACATACTTTAAATACATCTCTCATTACACACACGCTTGTTTACTCACTCGGATATGGAGAAAGGATCCAATACATACACACTCAATGAAACAACGCACCGTCATGAAGCATCCCTCGCAATTCGAACATGTGGGTCTCATCACACACACGCTTGATTACTCACTCGGAAATTAAATAATGACTAGATACATACACACACTCGATTGACCATGTTAGCAACAGATCATAGAGATATAAGAACGGTCTCAGTAACTACAACATCGCAAGTCTACTGGAGACAAGCCCTATCTTATACCCGGCTATGTAGTACGCTATATATCCCCCAGACAACAAGCCTAGGAAAATGTGGAGGTGTGCATAATGTATGCTCACACACTACCCATGCTTATCTTTCAGATTGGCCGTGCATATGTTCGCGAGGGTCTACCTACCAGTTCACGGGTATATACCCATTAGTATGCGCCCACTAGTATGTACCTACTAGCATGTACCTACTAGTATGTACCTACTAGTATGTACCTACTAGTATGTACCTACTCATATGTACCTACTCGCATATACCTACTAGTATGTACCTATAAGGTTGTACCTACTACTTCATTCTGCGATATACATCGGGATATGTGCCGTGTTTACCTTCGTACAGGCCGTCTATGACATCCGACATTTGTGCACTTTTCTTCGCCTCATCAGCAGCAGTTGCACTGATGGGATTTTCAATCTCTAGTTCCTCAGATTCCACGGCTGCCCCCTGTTCCCGCTTCTCATTGGCTTCTATTTTTAGCACACCGCCCGTCTTTTTCTTCTCGTCTTTCATCTTCTTCTTGGCCCTGAGCATCGCGATGACCTTGGGATCTATTGCCTCGAATATAGCCTGCCTCTCCTCAAGCAGTTCCTCGGGACTCAGCCCCGCGAGTGTGCTCACATTCTGGTTGTGCATCTCCTCACTGCGGATAAATTCGTCCAATCAGATATCATATTTTTTATAGACTATAAAAAGGGCGTTCAGCCCGTTGTGACAGTGTGCGGTGCGTTTGTGGGTAGAGTATCTCCTCACTTAAAGCACAATGGCAGCCAATCGCGTGTCAATTAATTAAAGATGGCCAATAGGGGCTCAGCTATTAATAGTGTAAATGAAGAAGTGATTATACTCTGACTTTGCATCTCCCGCTAAGGTGCCTCATACCCAGCCATTCAATGATTACCAATCACACACACATGCTTGTGTACTATATGCGTGTGTACTACAATGGGCGTGTTGATACCAATCGCACACACATGCTTGTGTACTATATGCGTGTGTACTATAATGGGCGTGTTGATACCAATCGCACACACATGCTTGTGTACTATATGCGTGTGTACTATAATGGGTGTGTTGATACCAATCGCACACACATGCTTGTGTGCTATATGTGTGTGTACTATAATGAGTGTGTTGATACCAATCGCACACACATGCTTGTGCGCTATATGCGTGTGTACTATAATGAGTGTGTTGATACCAATCGCACACACACGCTTGTGTGTGCTCTATGCGTGTGTACTATAATGAGTGTGTTGATACCAATCGCGCACACATGCTTGTGTGCTCTATGCGTGTGTACTATAATGAGTGTGTTGATACCAATCGCGCACACATGCTTGTGTGCTACAATGGGGTGCTGATGCGCTCCATGTGCATCAGTTAACTGAGCAACTGATATACTCCAATCGACAATACTGATGAGCTGTCTTCGTAGAACATGTGTGTGAGGTGTATGTACCGAAGGATGATTATTTGAATTCGTAATTGAAAGCGTAATTGAAATATTACAGTTGTGCAGATTTACGATTACAGATGTATGCGAGTATTAGCTATTTTCAATCGACGTATATCTATACATACATACATACATACATGCATACATACATACATACATACATACATACATACATATATACAAACGTACAAACACACATAATACATACATGCATGTATGTGTGAGTACATTATCCTTGGCAAACACCTCTATAGATGAAGCTTATTCTCGCCCAATCTTAAATCATCATACCCTCGTGTGCCTATATATAGTCTGTCTTCTGAACAAACATCCTATCGTCTGCATAACATACTCTTCACAATCGGCATTGCGCAGTGACTTGATAAACTCGGTTTTGGCGCGGGCGAGCGGCACGCTACTTTTGCTTGCATTTGATTGGCCCGTGGTTGCCGCAGATGGCCCTGACATTATATTGGCAGCTGAGCCTAGTATGTAAGCAAGTGTCAAGTGTGTATGTTATTAGCAGCTGGGTCATGCATGTGTGGTCATCAAGGTGTGAACGGGTAGATATGTTTGTAAGTGTGGGTGAATCTTGGTATGCATGCGTGTATTTCTGTTGATATATATGTATGTACAAGTGTATGTACACATACAAACATGAATACAAATGCCACAGACGGGTAATATATATATATATTACCTTCAAAAAAGTTTAAGTCCTTAGGTAGGCAATGTATTTTTCTATAGTGTTTGTTCGTATTTACAACACTGTCCATCGATACAAACAGACACGTAGATGTGAGCACAAGCTCAGAAGAAACGCCCGATGTGAACTAGTCCCTTAGCAATATACTTAATGTAAAAACATAGCAACGATCACACAGCAACGATCACACAGCAACGATCACATAGCAACGATCACACAGCAACGATCACGTAGCAACGATCACACAGCAACGATCACGTAGCAACGATCACACAGCACTGCCATACCTTGGTAGTACTGAGTAGTCATAAATCAAGACTTCGATGTACTTCATAAACACATTAAACAGAATGCACCGCTGCCACATTTATGTGATACATGAAAATACACACGCACACAGACCCAGACCCAGACCCAGACCCAGACAGACAGACAGACACACACATATATACATGTATATATATATATATATATATATTATATGTATATACATATATACAATACACACACACACACACACACACACACACATATATATATATATATATATATATATTTATATTTATATAGTGATATGTAAATATACATAAGTGTGTGTATATATAAATATAAATTTAAATACACACACACATATATATATACACACACACACATATATATATACACACACACACACACACACACACATATATATATATATATATATATATATATACATATAATCGTACACTTTGCAGGCGAATATCACCGCTTGTATACATCAAATCTTAATCGACAAGGCGCCTATGCATATACACAAACCTACCACTGTGCACTACGCCCTGTCCCATAGCTTTGGCACGGCGCTTCTCAAAGTCAAGTGCAAACAAGCTCTTCTTTTTAGCGAGTGCCGTGTGTGACGATGGTATGGCCTTCTCGATTCCCTACAGAGCGTGGACATGTCAAAGGTACGTGATGTCATACGTATTATATAAGGAATGAAAGACGTGCACCATTAAAGGACGAGGGTGATTGCATGTTCACTGTTTTCAATGGGTAAGGAAACGGGAGGTGAGTGCGAAAAGAGTTAGAGAGTGAGGGGAAGGCGGGAATAAAGGATAATTGAAGGTACTGTGCATGCGTAGATAGTTGTCAATGCAGAAAATTATATATATATATATATACCGCTACTCTACAAACTCATCACAGCCGATATTCTTAATATTCTCACATCGTACCATCCCCCTTCACATAGCACACACTCATCACCACATATACTTCCCACACGGGCTCCTATACACATACCGGCGTGCGCTTCTGCGCAATGGGATAAGGTGAACGCCTGAACTGTGGGGGTTCTACAGGCGCACTTGCTGCCACAATGTCTCTCTCAATCACCTCTGCCATCACATTCGCCGCCCGCGTGGCCGGTTGCAGCCCCTCTGTGTTCGCCGCATTTCGGCTCTGCCACAGCAAAAACGGACACGTTGAGACTACAATGAGAGGTTGGACGGATTGGATGGTGTATGTGCATGTAAGTGTATGTGTATATGTATATATACTTATATACCTATGCGCTTGTGTACTGGATGGATTAAATGCTTGCGCCTGTTGAGCATCCTCTGCGTTGGTTGTAGAAGCAATCAACGTGTACAAGTTTCAAATCCGCAAAAAGATACAAACGGTGTCACGCATGTAGATTAGTATGAGCTGGATCTGAAGAGTTTCTCCTTTGCTGAGGCTACAACGGCCCGTGTGTCTGGCTGGTGGGATTACCTCCCCACACACTCTTCGCCCGGCAACTCATGATGAGAGGTAGGTATATTTATACGATACATGACACACCCCCAACAAGTGATAGACAGTACCAATATACTTGTCCTATCCCCACACGACTGCCCAAACTATAACCGACTACTCCCCAGCCACACTCAGCAGTCACACTAGTTGCATCTGCTGCACTCGTACTAGATTCCTATTTCCCGCTTAGATACCTATTACTAAGGCGCTGCTTATGACAGAGCGTAGTTGCGTTCATGTATATCACATCACATAAATCTATACGGTATAAAACGAAACGTTGAACAGACATTTGTCGCATGCTCTGTACAATACTCTCCGCACTGCTGCGCCTGACACTGCCACGTAGACAGCAGCACATACCATCCTGGCTCGGGAGAAGGCACTTGTCCTCTTGTTGTCTGCCCTGTCCCGTCCAGTTTGGATGGGTGTAGGTAAGACATGCGGCTGAGGAGATGTGGGGGCATAGCCGCGTATCTCTCCGCCCAGGCTGTCTCTCTCCAATACTTCCATGTTCTCCAAATCAACTGTGCGTGCAGGGACGTACATTAGCAAGCCAATTTATTGTCATATGAACGAACATGTTGAGATATGTCGATTCATCAGGAAGCGCATTTTCCGCTGCTGTTGAATATGTAGGGATAAACCCGGTATGTAAGCTATTAAGCTATCAAAGATAGGCGTCTGCATCGAGCATATATAATGCCAAGAAAATAAACTAATCTACATAAACACACAAACACATATATACAAACAGACACACACAATCACAATCAAACACACACACACACACACACACACACACACACACACACACACACACACACAAATAAACACACACACACACACACACACACACACACACATATATATATATATATATAGGTTTAAATATACTTTTTTGCTTAATATATATACATATATATTTATCCGTATACATACACACGTACACACACAATACACACAGACACACACGCATCATTATATATTTATTTATATATATATATATATATGTGTGTGTGGTGTTTATATATATATATATATATATATATATATATATATATATATATATATATATATATATATATATATACACGCACACGCACACACACGCGCGCACGCACATCATCACGCATATCATCACACACATATATATATATATATATATACGAATATATAAATGAGGTACATGAAGACAAGCGTGCAATATACATCCATATGTACACGTGTCCATGCTCATGTATAGATGAAATACATACATACATACATACATACATGCGCATTATCACGCATACATATATATATATACGCACGCATCACGCACATCATCATAATATATATATATATATGTTTATATATATATATATATAATATATGTAAGCACACGCACACGCACACGCGCGCGCGCACAACACACACAACGCACGCATCATCATATATATATATATATATATACAAATATATAGATGAGTACATAAAGAGAAGCGTGCAATATACATCCATACGCACACGCGTCCCTGTATATAGATGATATGCATATACATACATACACATACATACACACACACACACACTCTCTCTCTCTCTCTCATACATATGTATATATATATATATATATATATATATATATATATACATATATACATATATATATATATATATATATATACATACACACACATCACATCAATATCAATATATATATATATATATATATATATATATATATATATATATATATATATATATATATATATATATATATATATATATATCTTCATGTATATATTTTATATATATATATATTGTATAATCATAAGCGAATAGCTCAGAGGTACTCGGTGCATATGTAGCCATGCACACATTTATACAGATGTGTTCAGATATGTTTGGCCAAATTTGAAGATAGCTTCTTATATGTACAAGCATAAGAAAATCATTTTTATTTGATTATTTAACTATATGAGAAAAATACGAAGAGTAAGCTAATATACGGATATAGTAGGTCCGTATCCTAATACACAACAATCGGCACAATCCTATATAGGTGCACAGAAGACAACTGTTGAATCTCCCAACAAAACACATACCACGGTATAGTTCCAAACGAAGACTTGTATGTGCATTCAAACCATATAAAAGTATATCACTATCGTACATACATCTGACTGACTGTCGATTTTCATCACGTTCAGCACAATACTATATAGGTGCACAGATGACAACGGTTAAATCTCGTAAGAACACACATACCACGGTATAATTCCAAACAAAGACTTGTATGTGCACTCAACCCATATAAAAGTATACCACTATCCTACATACATCTGACTGACTGTCGACTCTCATCACGTTCTCGTCTGACTTCTTTGACCGCATGGCTCTTATTCGCATGCATGGCGGAACCGTCGCCTAACCCACTACGCCTGATAGTTGGAGGCCCAGTCCTGATTACTGTGGCCGAGGGAACCTCATTCTCGCCCATGCCCAGCATTTGCTTCTGAGCGCGGAGAAGATCATCTTCTGTCTCCCCTTTAGAGGGTCTTTGTAGACCTCTGCTCTGCATTTATATAAATAGGTGCGATTGTACTCGTTGGTCTATTACCGTGCTACAGCCTTGATATAACAGTTTACTGATCCAGATACTGCCCTATGTACGCGGGTATGATTTAAATTATTGATGTGCAACGTACGGACAGCTTGATACCCAAAATCCTAACTTTAGACAAGTGTATATGAAGGTTAGCAGACCACTACTACTACTAGAGAGAGCGGTATTATCCAATATGTAAATATTTTTAGCTAAAAAATATACAAACACACATACACATAATCAGTTTAAACAAAAATATGATGACAGGGAAATTCACGTGCCGAGTTGTCATCAAAAATCACTTATCAGAAAATCAGAACCCTAAACCCTAACTCAACCAAAAAAATACTGTGAACGTCAAAGGAAAAATATGTATATACGACAACATACTGTTGGTATGTATGCATGCATGTATTTAAATATATTTATGTGTGTATGCATGTGTGTATGCATGTATGCATGTATGTATGCATGTATGTATTTATGTATGTATGTAGGTATGTATTTATTTATGTATATATGTACGTGCCATATATGTATGTATGTATATATGCATTTATGTATATATGTAGGTATGTATATATGTATCTACGTTTATTTGTATGTGTAAGTATGTGAGTTTCTATGCACGTAGGTAAACATACACACACACACACTCACTCACACCCACACACACATGCACACACTCACACCCACACGCACACGCACCCACACCCACACACCCACACACACACACACCCACACACACACACTTATATATATATATATATATATGTATGTATATATAATTATGTATAAATTTATATATATAAACGTATGTTTACTTATAGTATTCATACACGTGAATCTTTTCTGGTATATGTTAACAAAAATATTGCCAACTACAATAGCAGATCTCATAGACTCGACCGTGGTGTGATTGTGGTTCCCGCCAATGCGCTTCTTGCCGATACCGAGGCTGCGGCATATGTGCACTTTGCCGATGTGGAATATGTCAAATGCTGAGCCCACTAATAGAGTAATCTTACGGGCTGTGTTCCGGCAGATAGTGCAACGGCTGGGTATATACATCTATATTTCGTATGACTACTAAACGTATTACATATGTAGTACATCTATAGTTCGCATGAATACAAACGTATATGCATACGTAATTATCTATATTTTGCATGATTAAAACTTTGTAACCGTGACTAAAACATACCTCAATATATAGACGTTATGTATATGTGGACCAGATCGTAATGGACGTACCTCAGCATATGTCCAAGAAGCGACCGCACACACTAGTCGTCGACTAAGATTTGGTACTGGCAACAACAAGCACACACGAATGGAACTAAACACACACCTCAGTAGTAAATTCACACACACCTTTCCATACAAGCGCAGAACCTCAGCATTGCAACCTCCCAAGTATGTATAGTGGGCGAATGGATTTGTATGCACACACTCACACACCTATATGCATTAGTCATCAGCAACCCCGTAAACCATTTTCACCCTATAGAATTCATTGATTCATCACAGAGCAAACCAATGTACCACTACGCTAGTGAACAGAGGGCGCAGTAAAAGCGGTGTAGTTGATGTACTTAAATGGGCCTGAACATTGACTTAATCTAGTTGTTTAACGTCACGCGGGTTTTGGACTCACTGTGTATGGGCTGATATGCTTTAATGGGCCTGAACAATGACTCAAACTAGTTGTACAGTTACGCTTAACGTCACGCGGGATTTGGACTATGACGGTGTATGGGTTAATATACTTTAATGGGCCTGAACAATGACTTAATCTAGTTGTACAGTTACGCTAAACGTCACGCGGGGTTTGGACCATCAATGTGTATGGGTGCAGTCTCCGTACCATCCAACCCTTCCGAATTTTTCTTCTTCAAAAGAAACTCGTTCCGTTCGTGCTCTAAACGTTTTCGGCGCCTGTGGCTCAGCTCCGCGCGGAGTATCTCCAATCGAGTGGGATGCTACAAGGGTGAGTACATATTTATAAACGTTTAAACAGGTCACAAAAGTGGACCACATGTATCTGAAAAGAAAGGCGAATGACAATGCACCTGACCAGAGTATCGTTCGTTTTGTGTGTAGTGTCGAGGTGTGTTATTAGCGCATGCATGCACACAGCAACGCACTATGGACGGCGTGCGCGAATAAACAAGCACGGCCTAGATATTTACACATCGTATTTACTTGGGTGATAATCCCCCTAGTAGTATTCTCAATGTTTGAACAAGCCCTATGCGCGATACGTCGACGACGCGTGTATTGGCCACAGTCAGCAACCACCAACTGGACCAGCAGCAACATACATGGGACAATCAACGTGTGACATCAACGGGTGACACCAGCGCTTAACACTCGTGCTCATAGCGGTCAGCTTATTCGTTGTGAAAGGCCTATACACAAGACGTAGTTGTGCATCGCGTTGAATTACTTTGAAACAATCTTAGAGAAGGAAGAGATCCCCATTTGTATTCGGATTGAAATTACGCATTGTTTTATAAGGCGTGCTGAACTCTTAAATGTACAACACACATTACACGTGTAGGGCTGCATGTCAAAAGAGCGACTCCATCAATACTCTCCCATCCCTTTCACTGATGGCGACAACAGATAGAGAATGCGACGCACACCCCACCGACATACACCCCACTGTCTAAAACAACTGATAATGGCCCAGAGAATGCGACACACAGCCCACCGACATAACTCATTGTCTTGCACAACTGATAATGGCCCAGAGAATGAGACGCACACCCCACCGACATAACCCACTGCCTTGCACAACTGATAATAGCCCAGAGAATGCGACACATACCCCACCGACACAACCCATTGTCTTGCACACCTGATAATGGCCCAGAGAATGCGACACACACCCCACCGACATAACCCACTGTCTTGCACAACTGATAATGGCCCTGCCACTGACGCAATTAACTCATTAACTCTCTTGCACAACTTAATGCACGTCCTGAGATAAGAGCCCATCACAGTGCCTCACACGCTGGTAGGGGCCAGCGCTGGGAAGTCTCCAGTCACCGTGATACTCAGACACCACTTACAACGGCGCATGAGAATGAAACCCTTCACCGTGTACATGGACCAGATTCACACCACAACGCACGTTTACTAGAGCACTCATGTGCACCTTACCCGACTGCCGTAGTTCAGAGTGTCGGCGGGAGCACTGGAGGTCAATATAGTATCGCGGCGTGCCTTCTCGATGTCATGCTGTATCAATGGGACGGGTAGATCAAACAGTGTAGTGACCAAAAAAAAAACTGTAAATAGAATCTTCTGTCCAGCTAGTGGGATAGGCATACCAAAAGTGTTGACCATAAAAATCTATAATTAGAATCTTCTGTTCAGAACCAGCCTACTAGTACTGTGACGCATGTCTGGACGGATTGTTAAAACAAATAAAAAAGCAAATAACACGTTTTTGGTTGTGACAGAGACAGACCTCACACAACGACTTGGGATAGCGCTTTGAGCGCACGCGCTGACCTTTGAAATAAAACAGTGGCGCAGCGTATGTACCAGCGACTGTATAAACACTCGGGTCAAGCAGTCATCTATCAAGGCAAACATGAACTCCTACCTCAAAAGGTTAATTGACATACACGCGAGAGTACGTATGTCCAGTGCACACGTGTGTGTTGGAACGATGCAGATACCGATGAGTGGTTTGTGGATTGTCCCATACTTATTAGCAATGGGATCACGGCACCCGGTAAACAGCAAAGACCAAAGCAATCGTGTACACAAGTATGCTAAAAATTTATATGCACACACGCCATGAAGAAACAAAGATCGACCAGCATTCGTATCTAGAAACGAGCCACAGATTGTATTTTCTAGAACTAGAGCAACAACTTGCTATGTTTGCCCCGACCCTTTCCTATATTCTGCGACTGAACAGAGATAGAGGCCATAGAAGCACACACACAAGTACAGCAGCCTGTTCATTGGGGGCTAGGCTATGGTATGCAATTGCCCAAGACCTACCTTGACCCACTCCAGCGTACCAATGACTGCCACTGTGCAGAGAAACGTCATAATAAGGAAGTGCCGACCAGAGCCCGTCTACGTAAGCAAGCATGGGAATATTCAGGTAAAGTTATGTTAGTCCGATGTATGGTGATTATGTATGGTGGTTGGTAGGTAAACAAAGATGCTCAAATAGGGACAGCTCTATACGTCAGTTCGGCTGCCGTCGTCTGTATCCGACGTGTGGCCCATACATAAGCTACTTCACAGCGACAGCCATTATTATGTATACTCCCCACTCTCAACTGAGGGATAGATCTAACATACTTCAAATCCAATATAACATCTATTCTTGGGGAACAGTTAGATATCTCTCATAACAGGAATACAAAACATACACCACCCTGATATCGCTTAAGAACGAGACTGACCGCTACGAATAGATAAAACCAACTTCTGCACTCTTGGAATGGAGCTGGGAAGACACGGGAACTCAAACACACCCGCTCCATCGCCTGAGTACCGAACATTTGTATATCTATATATATACATGACCTAATGGAAGGCCCACCAGATTTCACACCCCTGCCACCAAGTCAGTACACTATGCGCATGTGATTTGAACCACGATGCTGTATGCTGTAATATGCTGGACTGGGTAGTTTAGTGTACTACAGCCACACAAGGTAACTATTCTAAAACCCAAACCCTAAAACTCTGAACCCTGAAACTGAAACCAAGCGCGTAACCAAAACCGTGAGACTTGCATGGGGATACGTGGGCTGTATCTGGTGATGTCATCTCCACTGATGATATCTGATGGGCTCTAGTGAGAGGTGAGAAGTGCTCGGCCTGGTATCCGTGTATGTGCAACGATATTTCGGGTGACTAAACCTTGGCCAATATATGGTGTGCAGTCCTATGATTTATTGAGAACAGCTAGGCCTGTCCTCGTGTTTCTATTTCCGCAGACGTCAGACTGTATACTTTCCCTAACACCACGAGTCCAATCAAGCCCAACTTAATCCCGAATAGTTTCACTCGTCGGTGACTTCCCTACAGTGCAGGGCGTGGGGGTAAAGTAATAGACAAAGATTGTATCGCGACGCAGGCTGGAAAACGCGATATCACAGCACATCACCCGTCTGCACATATAGGATTGCAAGTATGCACACAAAATTTTATGTACGAGACAAATACGGACCAGCCCTGGAAAACGATGAACATGTATTCGCCCATGTTAGCCATAGGTCGTTAGTCAGATGTCTACTATAATCGATTGACATGGGCGTGAATGTATCAGCGGGAGGCATGCACTGTGGCTGCACAGGCTTCAAGTACATCAAATACCAACAATCGTAAGGTTCGGTTCGGCCCGGCCGTACCCGAGAATACACTAACGCACTTTCCAGTCAATACACTTAAGCAGGTAAAACAGAAGGCCGGCTATGGATTTCCGAACACTGTGAGCTTACATTGAGTGACAAGCCACCTAGTTGTCAAGAGACGTTATCTGCGGGTAAGTGATCGATGGTATGGAGTGCGATGCTTTTAGTACAGACGGGAGCGCTCATAGAGAATGAACTCCTGGACGCCCCAATACAATGTGAGATACAGAGAGAGGCTGAACAACAATGTATATCGCTATTCAAAGCCTGTAATATGTTGAGAAATATACACACCACTCAGCCAGCCCTAAATAGAATCACCGACGGGTATCACTCATCGTGTGCAACGGCATCATACTACCCAACCCGTCTTGACCGCAGTCACACACATGGCTCAGACATGGAAGTACGTTGTATACCTACCACCCAATTATCCTTAGGCGCACTCTGCGGGTAGATAGGCGGCGAATAAGCAGTGTGATGCACGGAGGCTCCTGCTGTACCACCCGACGAAGTGCGGTTTAGAATGTTCCGGTTCTGCAGTTTGAAGTCGTAGGCCCTTCTGGCACTAATATCGCTGAGTACACTGTATGCAGCACTGGAGAGAGCAGGCAATGCAGCTTTGGGTTACCATCGATTGACTTTTAAGCCCATGTGAGTGGTGTGGAGTGTATTTCCAAATTAAGCTTCTAGGAACATTCGCATCGATATGTTATTAGCAGTTTAACTTCAGCTGCAGTTGCACGTAGCACTCCGAGCAATGTCGAGAAACAATGAAACAAGCACATGATGCTGGTGAATGGTTGCTTGTCTACATGGCGATGACGATGTATCAGCAGTGTGGTGGACATTTCCAAACGGATGATATGCATACCTGAGCTTAACGAAGCGATCGTGTGCGTATTTCGAGTCCGTTTGTAAGTCGCCATCTTTAGTCACTTTATCGGGATGATACAACTTGCTCAACTCAAAAAAGGCCTTCTTTATATCCGTCTACATAATTAGAGAGGAACAGTCAGCATACAAAGCTATAAAGGTAATCGGTAATAAACGAAATCCATATCGAGTAGAAAATGGAAACCCACTGCCACTTCTCATAGTTAACAAATGCGGACAATCAGATATCAAGATCTTGATCAGTTCGATTATATGCTATTACCATCAAAACAACGAGCCCAAAATGAATTTTCAGCTGACCAAAATAACGTTCTAGATTACAACGATGTGCTTATGTTTGCTTATGTACGCTTTATACACAAACAAATTGTAAACACGTATATATATATATATATATATATATATAATATATATATATATATATATATATATATATATATATATATATATATATATATATATATATATATATATATATATATATATATATATTATATTATATATATATATATATATATATAATATATATTATTAGTTATGTTTATATTTTTTTATATTTATATTTTTTATACATACATGTAACATATACATGTACATTACATTAATGTATTATACACATATTATATTATAATATATATATATTAATAATATATATATATATACATATTATTATTAATATATACATATATATATTATATTATTATACAATACATTATACATATTACATACAATAACATATTGCTAATAATATGTAATATATAATATTATACACAAATTACAATACATGTAATATTTGCATACAAACATATACACATATATATTGTTATTATATATATAATATTATATTAATTATATATTATAATATATATATTATTATATTAATATTATATATATATAATATATATATATGTAGGCATGTATATAATATATATATACATATATACATAATAATATATATATATATATATATATATATATATATACATAATATTATATATAATACATATATATATAATAATGCATATACGTATAAACATGTCATATATATATATATATATATAATACATAATATATATATACATATATATAATAATATACATCAATAACATAATATCCATACACAATACACAAACAATAAAATGCGCACACGCGCACAGGCACAAAAACACATACACGCACAACAACACACAACACACACACACACACATATCATATGGATGATATGTATATATATATATATATATATATATATATATATATATATATATATATATATATATATTATATATATATATATGTATGTTTATGTATATATATATATATAGACATATACACATACACACACACATACATACATACATACATACATACATGCATACATACATACTACATACTTCATAACTACATACATATATACATACATACATACATGCATACATACATACATACTTACAAACATACATACATACATACATACATACATCCATACATATATATAAATATATTTATATATATATTGATTAGCGCAAGTAAAAACTATTTGGATCAGATGATACACGGACATGGACCAAAAATGTATTGATTTACCTGAGAACAGTTGCGTTTAAGTCCGAGCCGAGCATAATGATCGCTTATCTCCTCTCGGTAAAGGGTAGAGTAGTGGAAGTCTTTCCTCGACTGATAACAATAATCGGTACATAGCGGGTTTACCCTTTGCGAGTCAAATACATTTGGACTGCTATTCTCGCGATATAGGTATTGTTGTTGGCTGAGATGACTATGATATTGATGTAAATAGTTCTTTAAATTGAGAAAAATCATGCCTATCGCTTGTAGATGACCGCTCACATATCTCGCACTCTTAATTTGTATTTGATGTACGTGACATTGCCGCGTGTCTTTTTGGTAGCTTGATGAGTCGTATCTTAAGCTATAGTGGTCGAAATTGGTCAAATCGAGAACAATGCATATAAAGTGCTGAAAAGATTACAATGTGAACTTGTCTATAACTGTATGTACGATTTTAAATTCAAGCCCCTTAAATATATAGCTATTATTGTAAAGTGGACGAGTTCATGTCAAATGTAGCTTCTTCTAAGACATTCGAGAAGTCGAAATGACTAAATTCTTCTTCAAAAGAGGTTAGAGATTTTTAAGCAAAAAAGCATAAAAAATAGTTGCGTTACTCCGTAAAGTGATGATGAATAAATACGCCTAATCGGAACCATTCCACTTTTAGAACCGATTACGCTTTTTTGGGTGCACGTGCAAAATGTACCAATTACTATACACTGTTGTACAATCCACCGATAAGCTAAATACGACCTTATTTCTATCACTATCAGGTGCTTAACTATACATCAACTACCGATTGAAGGTAGCACACTGCACCTTGCATCCAGAACAATCTAGTTATACTGTAACTGTAAGCAAGTACACATCCAAGATGTCGAAGAAAGACTCTAAGAAGTCGAACAAAAAAAATAGTACGAAGCCAGCGGATGTCCCGCAGGGATTGTCGAAAGACAACTTGGTGGCCAAAGATGACCGATTCAAGTCAATGCATCATGACCCACGATTCCGCGTATGTATATATGTAAACACGTGAAGATGTAATGCTACGAGTCAAATACACACACGTACATTCTACTAATAATTCTCACACATGCGATACGTTGTTTTGCAAGTACTACTTGCTGTCATATGGAGCAATTTCACCTAGTTTACATGTTTATCAATACATTTGTGGCTGTACGTATAGACGCACACACACACACACATCACACACACACGCACACACATCATCACACATCATATATACATATATATATACATATATATATATATATATATATATATATATATATATATATATATATATATATATATATATATATATATATATATATATATATATTTTATATGTGTGTGTGTATGTGCATGCATATGCACACATCATCATACATCATATGTATATATATATATATATTATTATTATTATGGTATTGTATGCGGATACGAATACGTGCACGTGCATGTGTCCATATATGTCAGTATTTTGTAATATATATATACATATATATATACATGCACATGTCAGAGTGCATGTCCATTATATATACATATTATATCATGTAATGTATATACACTGTGTAAAAAATATATATATATACATATGTATATATATATTATTATATTATATATATTATATATATTATTATATATTATATACATACACATACATACGATACGAAACATGCACATGCATGCAGTACAATCATAATAACGATATGAACATGAGCATGCATATGTTTTTATGCATATACGCATAATATCATTATATAGTTATATTATTTTGTTGTTATATATATCATCATCTCCACCATCCATTGCGGTTTTGGATATGTGTATGTATTATTCCATATGTATATACTTTTATATATAATATTATGTATATATGTTATAATATATATATATAATATATACATACATATATATATATATACATACACAACACAACAACACACTATTATTACGTTTATATATGCAATAATATATAATATGTATGTATAATAATATTATTATTATATTATTACATGTATATATTATCCATAATACATACATACGCATATATATATATATTATAAACAACATATTACATATGTATATATATATTATAATAATTATATATAATATTATTATAATATATATATATATCTTTGTGCGTTCATCCCGCACGTACGCATTATATGCAATGCATATGAACATTATTATAATATTATGTATATACATACATTGCATATTATATATATATATATTAATATATATATATATTATTATTACATACATATTATATGCATATTTATTATCTTAGTACGCATCCCTGCATGCATAGCATATACGCAACGTTTCAACGCCAATATAATTAATACATATATGTATATTATTATATACATAATATATGTATATTATTATGCATACATGGCATATAATATGCATTATTATATATAACATATTATATTATATCTTACATATATGTGTTACATTGGCATACGTACATTAATGTATATGCATACATACCCCCATTGGCCATATATGTATTATTATACATATATTAATTTGTATTATTTATATAGTGTATTACATGCATATAATAATATATATACATATATACATTGCCGCATAGAAACACACACATTAACATATATATATTATATACATATACATATTATATAATATATACATAATATAATTATCACATACATGCAACAATCAACACACATAGTTATATATGTATATATATATATATGCATCCGCATATATACATATATGTCAACGTCCATGTCCATGCATATGCATATTTATATATATATGGTCCACACATTGATGATATATATGATTTGATTTATGTATATATATATACATATATATATATATATATAGAATAGGAACATATATATATATATATATACATACCTCTTGTCTCTTTATCTCTTTATCTATATATATGTATATATATTTATGTATATATATGTATATTTATATGTACATATATTATATATATATATATATATATATATATATATATATATATATATATATATATATATATATATATATATATATATATATATATATATATATATATACTTATGTCTCTTCATCTCGATTTCCATCTCTGACTCGATTTTTTTTCATATTGCATATATATAAATACGTGAATCTTACTACCGTCATTTACTTTTGCACATTGTTGGTGATATCGGACTCATTTCTTTCTCTTTCCCCTGGGAACACAGATGCCACGCAAACAAGACCAGAAGTTGAAGGTGGACGATCGATTCAAGGGGATGTTAAGCGAAGAGAGATTTCAGCTCAATCGTATGTTCATGTTTTTCACATAACTTGTAAGGCTGATCATTTCATTTTAAGCTATACTCGTTCAAATATCGATCGCTTAGTTTTATATTAAACTGTCACCATGTGCTCGTATACGAATGTCCCATACGAATATGAAATGATATTAGCATGCAGTATCATATGATAGCTCGCAATGTCATACAATACACACACGAACATGAAGTACCGAGCATCATAGTACAACGAAACACTCGTCGCCATGACAACATTGTTGTCGTTTTGAATTTTATTATTTAATATGAATGCAGACATCTTTATTACACTGTCATAGCTTGGATGGCACTTGATATGGTCTATCTGCAGTTCTATTTTGAGCTAAGATTTTCTGACATCATAATTACAGTGTGCGCCTACAGACAATGTTGATATGTAGGAAAAATGATGAGATGTTCTCTGACTGTATATGTACAATATATCTCTACAGACAATGTTGATATGTAGGAAAAATGATGAGATGTTCTCTGAAATTGTATGTAAAATGTATCTCTACAGACAAATATGATAAGAGATGTTCTCGACTTTTTTTGTACAATCTATCTCTACAGACAAAGTTGATAAGTACGGTCGGAAAGAGAAGCACACCACAAAGGACAAGTTGACCAAGTTTTACAACATTGAGGGTGACGATGACGAGGCTGGCGAGGATGGAGGGGAAGACGAGGACGAAGACGAAGAGGAGCACGCCAAAGTCAGTAAGCAAAGGTAGGTGTAAACGCAGGGTGGTTGGCAATATGAGTTATACGTTTGTTTTCATCTGTTCATCGCTGCGCAAAAGTAAAAATATACATATTGATCCATGGACCTGGGCAAAGTGAGTGCCCGCTGATTTTAGTCCGTATCCGTACTGTACAGTACCCGCTCGCTGTACTTACATACCGTGTAATATGATGTACAATACATAATCACTTTACCTACATACCATTCACTTTATTGTGCAGTGTATGCTCACTTTACTTGCACACTATGTATATGCAGCGCCGAATACGACCCAGCTCGCGGCATCGGAGTGGTGGGGTCGTCGTCAGAAGAAAGCGAAGACTCGTCTGATGAGGAAACCGTTAAGGCAGCGCGAAAGCGTATGGGATTGGGAGCTGAGCCAGAGAGTGAGAGCGAAAGTGAAGATGACGATGTAGACTGGATGGACGAGGAGGAGCAAACAAACCGGTTTGCTGTGCAGGGCATGGATTGGGATTACGTACGAGGTGTGTAGGGGTGTCAGAACAGACTTGAGCATGTCAGGTGTTGACGGGGTGACGTGTCAAGTGTCACGAGTGGTGAACATACTAGTAGTGTTGTGGGGTATCGCATGTTAGTGTGGATGGGATGTTTAGTTTCTAGCAAACAAACGAGATGTATGCTGTGCAGCTGGAAGTGTCAAGTTGTCAACAGTGTCATGTAGTTTCATGGTTTCAGGCTAGTTCATGGCTGGGATGAATTGGGAGGAGCACCACGAATTAGTCTGCCGTACAGAGCATGAAGTGGGCCCCTGTCTGTAGAATAATACAAGTACTAGATGTTAATAGGACGTTGTTGGTTCTATGCCTGGTGTATAGTGCCACATGTAGGATCTCCATGTCAGTCCATAGTGTTCATGGTGTCGGTCATGGCACACTCGTTCAGTAGGGTTTTAGAGTTTTATATATATTTTGATACGGCATTCGGTTCCCGACAGCTGTCCAACTGCCTTGTCATTAGTCGCACATCAACTGTAACGCACCTGATTAGCATTATCGAGCTCGCATTCTCTCCCGTGCCTGTAGGTATAAGCCTCTATCACATGCATTAGCGGTGTGGTCCATTCGTCATCCTTACTCTTCGCCACTATGTTTGTATATCACAGCCGTGGATCTCTTGTGCCTGCTGGAATCCTTCAAACCTGCGGCGGGTATTGTGAAGAGTGTCAAAGTATACCCCTCTGAGTTCGGAAAGGAGCGCATGGCCAAGGAGGATATAGCTGGCCCAGAAGCCTACGGTACGATATATCTGTCACGCACGAATCGTTTCGTTGACATGTGCCCGTCCTTGTACCTTAAAGATGTTTAATGGTAGTACAGATGTGCTGACGCATACATCAGTTTTGCTTAGGTCTGTAGAGTGTCACACGGCAGCGAGCCATATACATTCATTCAGCTGTAGAGACGCACACACACTACATGAATGCTCAATTCATATCCATGTATACTGTATATATATATATATATATATATATGTGTGTGTGTATGTATATATATATATATATATTATGCACATGCTAACGTACGGGGGTAACACAGAACTATATTCAGATTCGGAAACGCATACAGTATATGCGTGCACAATTCATTTTCATGTATAGTGTATTTAAACATAAATTCAACAAATTTTAACTATGATAGCGTCACATATCTTTATCCGGCTGTGAATTCAGACACGCTACATGTGTGCACAATCTATCTTCATGTATGGTATATTTATACGCAAGATTCAACACATGCTAACGTATGGTCGCGACACATGCCCATATTCAGATGCCGGAGAGGACGATGACGGAACAATTGCCGAGACGGTGTTGCGGCAGTATCAGATGGATCGGCTCAAATACTACTACGCAGTTGTGGAATGTGATGCAGTAGAAACTGCTCGCGCCATATACAAGGAATGTGATGGCCAGGAATTCCTCAACAGTGGTATGTTGGCTGTTCGTGTCTGCGTCCCGTGTAGTTTCGTTCCGCATCATTCTTACTGAAACACTTTTTCGGCATTTAATCTCCCTTCGTATTCGTTATGTACAACCATGTTGGTTGTATCACCTCCTGTGATCATACCGGATCCTTTGATATTGACGCGATATGTAAGTGTGTGGTTTCTGTCACAGTCATAGGGTTAGCTACACTAGTGATCATATTAACTACAGTTGTCCGCAATTGATTCCCTCGGCAATGTCGCTCTTTCCACTTGCATAGGGTGTGTGATGGATCTGCGCTTCATACCGGCGGACATGGAATTCGACGAGGAAGTGAAACAGGTCGCAACCTTGGTTCCAACGTATGTAAATTCGTCCACAGCGTCTTTTATAGTTAGATGCGCATACAGGCATGGTATAAACCGCTGCATATACGCACATACTTCTGCGTTTTGTATCATAACCCTTCTTAGGTGTATTCGAAAGCTCTCAGCAGTCGAGAAGCTCCCACCTGGAGACCTGTACATACATTGCTCTATAGTTTTATGGCAAGTTCGTCAAATTTGCTCGACTTTTCTATCGTCATAGAAAGTCGGTGTGATATACGCTTTATTTTAGGTGTATATTACAACTGGCGTATCTCTGTCACTTATTTCGTATCTCTCTTTCATATGAATAGGAACTACGAGCCACGAGACTTTACCAGCGAGGCACAGCAACAGTCGAAACTCAAGGTGACGTGGGACCAGAACGATCCCGAGCGGGCGGTTACATTGCACACAGCCGTCACAGAAGAGCAATTGGAGGAAATGGATTTCAAGGTAAGTGAAGTGAATATTCGGGAGTTATAACACCATTTCATTGCGTCTTGTGCATGGGTGCAAGGGCCCTTGGTGTGTGCGATTCACTTTTACTTCTCACCCACCCTTATCCTATGGAACTCGAGCACGTGTGTTTGCGCTCGATACACCCAAGTGTCTCCACTCCATCCTTTATGGCCTTTTAAATGGTGAAAGTACGTGCGAGAGATTGTTTTGCGAGGTTCAGCTGAATACACTGAGACTTGCGTCTGTCTCTACATTTGGTAGCAGCTCCCATACACACCTGCTGGTACCGTCCATCATCCTTCACCCACAGAACTTCCTGGCCTCCGGAAGCAGCGACGACGAGAGCGACGATGACGATGCCGGCAAGAAGAAGTATAGTGAGCTCATTGCCGAGCTGAAGGGCACTGAAGCAGCCAAGGGAGATGAGGTGGATATGGAGATCACCTTTGCGCCGGGGCTGAAGGATGATGCGAATGCCATGCTCAAGAAAAAGGAAGCACGGGACGCGGCAGAGAAGCTGGGCGTGTGGGATCAGTACCTGCACAAGAAGAGAGAGAAGAAGAAAGCCGCAAGGAAAAGTACGTACACTGCTGTGAATTCCTTAGAGGGTTGTTATCATATAAAATTTCATATAGAAATTGTATACAGTATTGTACCTTGCGGGTATTGTGTATGCCCGCGGACTATGCTTGCCAACAGCCTTGATCCTTCTTTGCTTCAAGAATGTGTATGCTTGAAGGGTTTGTATAGTGTTGGTAGCTCATTAGAGCTATCACAATGCACACCGAGGAGTACTACCGAATGATCCTTTGTACACATATCTTGACTTTCAATTTTTGAAAATGTACATAAACATCTTTAGCTGCCAAGGAAGGTAAGGCGATGCTGGACGATGACGATGATGTGGCTATTGACCGCAACGATCCGTTCTTCGATGAAGACTTTGGCTCAGAATTTGAAGACCCCGATGAATCGCGTGCAAACAAAGCTACTAAGCCAAGCAGTGCTACACAGGTACGTGGAATGCAAGAATCGATCAGACGAAATGGTATAGTCAAGTGGTATCTGACGCGTCGATACAGTTATTGACTAAAAATGGGTAGACTTCTCTAGATTTGAGTGCCATAGATTTCAAGCAACCACTCAGCTAATCGGGAATATATCTGATTTGTAGACAAAATGTGAGTTGGATGAAATATTGTTATTGAGATGAGTTTCGGAGGCATATGTACGTGGTATACGTTGCTCATTCAACCGAGATGCAAGTCGCACATGTGTGGGAGGTTAATATACCGAAGTGTTTGAAAATGGGGTTATAGCATTTCATTTGAACGCTGATGTTATTTGGAGTATAGATAAACATGATGCAAGTCGCACATATGTGGGAGGTTAAGTTGCCCAAGTAGATGAAAATGGGGTTATAGCATATCAATTGAACGTCGATGATGTTATTTGGAGTATTGATATTCATGTGTACCGCTTAAAGCGGAAGTTGCTGAAGACTGTTACACTGTTAAAATACCATCTGTTTGATGTTTCATTCTTCCATTTTTTTTGCAATTAGTAGACAATGACTGGTTTTCGAGGACGAATCTACTTACGGTTTTCTCGTTTTCTACTAACGTACAACCCCTATTGCTTTTTTAACATTGTGCACATGTACATAAAAGAAATCGAAGGTAGGAAAGAAGGCAGACACCGAGCCCGATGCAGATATGGAATTGTTGCTGCTACCCGATAATGTAGCAGAAACAGGCAAAGAGCACTTTGACCTGAAGGAGATAATTAAACAAGAGAAACAGAAAGGCAGGAAGGGCAAGAAGAAGTCTAAAAAGGTATGTAAATTACAATCAAATCAAGAGAAATGTTATTCGTTCCTATGCAATCCTGCTGTAGTTATATCAACGCCTTGCATTGTATGCTCATTCGCCAATGTGACACATGCTTGCTGACTTTCAGGGAGCCGCTGAGGCTGTAGCAGATGATTTCAAAGTGGATGTAGCAGATGACCGTTTTCAAGCGCTCTTCAAGAAGGCTGAATACGCGATCGACCCCACAGACGCAAAGTATAAATCAACGAAAGCTATGAAAACGTTACAGGACGAAAGGACAAAGCGAAGGAACAAAAATGAGGTATGCCTCGCTTGGTTATTTATTTTCCGATTTCAGGTGTGAGTTTGTGTACGGTTTGGGAAACTTTTACTCAAGTGCGAGTAGGAGAGGTCATCAGTAGCAGCTACGCGAGCGTGTGCATACACTTTTAGGGTCACCTAATGCAAAATGTCTTTTAGAGAACATTCCATGTTAACATTTTGCTGATACTGACATATATTCTGAAATCAATTGAAACTCTACAAGCAGAATGGGCATGCTGAGGAGCCCCAGAAAAAGAAGGCAAAGAATAAAACAACTAGTACGAAGGCGTTGGTGGATTCAATCAAGAGGCAAGCAGCCAACAATAAGAGTAGCAAAGCAGGGAAGCGGAGTGGTAGAACTGCCGAGTGATTGTAATACTGGCTAAAGTGAAAAGTCCAATAAATTATAAATTTAGTATTCATCCGATGACTTTTTCGAATATTATTGTATCTCGAAACTTGCTTCTAGTGCTGAATGTCTAGGCCGAAATTATGCACATGCGTCTCTTTATACGAGAAAAGTCGTAAGGTGTCTGTACTTCGTCGACAATGTAACCATGCCCATCAGTTTGTCAAATCGTGATGCTGCCACATGCAGGCTAGCATTTCCTTCCTACCATTTCAATCGAGGTTTCACCTCCTTTAACTTGATGACGGATCTTTCGCCGTATTACGCACTACCCCTACGTATACTATCCTCGTTATCGCTCCAAACAAGCGAATTGTCACAACTGGTAGCACTAGCTAGTACCATAAGAACTAAATTTTGAGTATCCCACAAGACATATAGCATATATTCATACTCAAAACCAACGTATGATCCAATGAGTAATAATTGAAAGGTGATGTTTTTATTTTGCTATGTTAAAACATGCTTCAAAAATAATAGCTAAGTTATCATTGTCCGAAATGTGGGGCACTTTTGGTCGGTCAGTGCCTCCATTGACTATCTCGGAAGCATTTTGGAAGTAATCGTATTTTCACGCAGCACACATGCGTCATTCGTTGTTGACGGGCTATTTGTGGACTTGAATAACACTTTACCATCTGTCGACAGCACTACAAAGTTTCCATCTGGGAATAAAACACCGTACGATCCATCTCCCTCAGTATTCGCGCTCCAAACCTCTTCCTGTTTGCCGCCTCTATGCAAAGCGTACATAACCAGCTCACCATCATACTTCATTGTCATCTTACACTTGTTCGGGCAAAGAGCCTGAGATCCAGCGGAAAATATTGTCGTATTGTCGATCGTGATAGTCAGGTCTTGATCAATTCTCATCTGTACACCGCAAGGTGCAACAAGGTCTTGCATACCAATACTTGCACCCGGTGCTAGCAAAGCCGCCGAATTCTTCTCCAGATACGCATCGATAAGTATTTTGTCAGTGTCAGACATGCGATTACTTGCTGCTGTGCCTGGTGATGACATTGAACTTTCCGAACTCGACCCTCCGAGTGCCTCTGCCATCGAAATTCCGGCTACTGGTGCATCGACTACAGAGGACGCAGGTACATCCGCTGCACTTCCACCTGTACCTACAACAGCCCCATCAGATACACCGACACCAGGTCGCGATATAGTACCATCTTGACTGCCCGATACGCTCACTTGACTACTTCCTGTAGTTGTACTGGTTGTACTGGTTACGCCAGCAGCAGCTGGCGTCCCAATTGCATTTGTATTAGTGGTCGTGGCCGTGGTGGGATTGTATGTGGTCGTATAAGGATTTGTTGTGGATGTGTATGTAGTCGTGCCGGTAGTGGCGACATTGCTGAAAGGATTGGTAGATGTACCAGTGGTATCTGAGTATGTGTACGTGGGGTACGTGTATGTTGTTGGGTATGTAAATTGCCTTCTTTTTCTCGTGCTCTTGTTACCATATACCGGCAAGTGATGCCTTCTTCTCGAAAGGTAGCCATTACGGATCTCATATGCTATTTGTTCTTGTGAAGTATATGTGTGCGCAAGACAACCAATATTCGCGACCAAAGCGCCGAAAAGCAAACTATATATTAACTTCATGTTGATGTATTCTAGTGTCTCCGAGCAGGAATGATTTTGTCAGCAATCAGTGTTCTTCTTTTTATGTCCATCAGAAACCATATTTTTTTTGTTTTTTTTTGGTTGTTTTAAAACAAAATATTCGCTTTGGTATTGCCGAATTTCTTTTTAGTTCTCTTTATTTTCATTTGCTTTGATATAAAACACAAAAGTTGTTTTAAAAAAAACAAAAGTGCAGTAAATAGTAGTGAAGAGAGAGGCTATGTCTGGTATTTGGTTAACTTGTCTTATATAAAATTTGGGTACATAGTACATAGTACATAGTTCATACTGCATGCATGGCATTTGGCTCTTTTAATTTATTAAAATAAAAACTATTTTGTACACATGACACAGTGACAGACACACTTAATACTACACTGACCACTCACCACATTATTTACTGCATACATACATATAGTGTGAGTGAAGTGAGAAGAGTACGAACTGTCTGCGATTTTGCGGCGAGTTGCTCTATAATTCTTCATTAGAGCAATATTGTTTTTGTTTAGATAAAACTACATAGTATTTTTTTATATTAAAAACTATGCCGCGTCTATCAGCCGCGATGCTGGCCCTGGAATCGTGGACGGCCCTGGCGGTCCTTTTCATAACAAAAATGACACGGTATCAATGAATTTTTTATCAACTGCTTGTGATGAATTGTTTTTTAAAATAAAAGTGTACACATATGTGTACATATTTTTTTCTTTTGGGGGGGGGGTTTGATTTTTCAAAAATAAACTATTCTATATTGTGATCTTTGAGTCGAACTCAACATCAAAGTTTTTTTACATTATTAAACGTTCAATTTTTATTCAGTACAGCCGTATCGTAATTTTTTATTGACCGTAGCAGTCTGAAGTCTAATCACTCTTTTTTTTTTCCATTTTGAAAAAGAACAAGTTCGCAAGTTTCCGAAATTCGGTTTATAAAATTGTGACATACATTGTGTCGAATTGTCGAGTGTCGTCGATGTGACTCTGTGATACTGTGTCCTCAGTCCCTCACTCACACTGCCCTGAGGGCCTGCCGCCCTCCCCCTGTAAAAGACTATAAGGCTGTATGTTGCATGTACATAACTCATAACTGGTTGCTGGAAACCACTAACCTGGCTACTCTCTCTAGTAGAGCTAAAGTGACTAGTACTGACTACCCGAGTATTTACCTGTAGCCTGAGGGCTGAGTTATGAGTACCTGACTCCTGGGGCCTGGGTTGGCCAGCTCTGTGTCGGTGACTCTGAAGTCTGAAACTGAGAGTCTGAGTATGTGAAGTGTAAAGACTATTTGTTTTGTTTTTAAAAAAATAGAAACAAATCGACTGTAATTGTTTTTGGTTTTTAAAAAAAAATATTGCTCCAAAAACGATAAACTAAAACAAATAATGTAGCATACAAATTAGGAAGAGTGAGCCTCAGCCTGGGCACTGGCCTGGGTGACTGGGTACTGGACTCCCTTGAGCGGCTGAGCCCTGAGACCCTGAGAGGGTCATGTCATTAGCCGAAGCCAAGTTCCACGATGATTAATTAATATCATTGGCTCAAATACATTTTTGAATCGAGATAAATTTTTGAAATCGGTCACTTTTGAAAATTTAGGCAAAAACAAGAATTTTTAGGGTTTATAGTCACTCTCAGCTCTCAACTCTTCACGCACCCAACAAGAATTTGTTCAACGAGTCAATTCTCAACTCTCAGAAATAAGTGAGTCAAGTCTTAAGTCTCATCTCTCGCTCTCTCTCTAAAAATAGCAGGTAAAAATTTAAAAATAGTAGAGTTAGAGAGAATCTCGACCTAAGCTCATTACGTTATAAATATGGGGGTACGTAAACGTATATTTGTTAGAATTATATAAGTTTTAACGGGAAACGGTTTGAAATTAGCTCTCGACTCTCAATTCTCAACTCACTCAAGTCTTAAAAAAAGGGCTCTTTTTAAAAGAATGTTGACTTTAAAAAATAGAATACCAGTTTATGAATACTTTCGTTTTTCTTACTCTTTCGAGTTTCGACTTTCTTGCATTCCAGAGTACTCCACCATTGTCAAGTTCTCCCCGAGCCCTCAGACTCCAGTTCCCCACCCGTCCACCGCACCAGTCCCAGCACTGTTTCGCATTTTATCTACTGACCTATAAAATCTCATTCTCGTCTGGTATTTGAAGTTTTCCTTAAATTTCGTCGAATTCTTCCCACCATTTGTTTTCTCTGTAATAGTTTTATTTTGCAATTGTGTTTTTGTTTTGTGCACAAGAAGAGAATATTTTGATACCACGTTACAATTTGAAGGCTATGCAGTAATAACTAATAGCAGTATACACTCTACTAGACGCTAAATAGAGTCTCTTTCTACTAGAGTCTACTCTACTATTCTACTAGCTAGTAGTAGTACGGAGAGAGAGAGAGAGATAATCTAAGCCACTATTACTGACTCAGTCCCAAGTAGAGAGTGTACCATGTCATTATTATGTAACGATCTGTACGTTTTCTTATTGCATTTTGGGAAAGCACACGATTCTTTTTTCTTAATTAAGAATCTGAACCCAATTCCTATTAATCCTTTACCCAAAATCGGCAGAATCCAAAACTTAAACCCATTTTTTTCGCTACGTGATTATTAATTAAGAATAAGATACTAATCGTGTCAAAGCGGTGGTACTTAATAATAAATTCCTCATGCGTACTTCCTATTTCTTAATTAAGCCAATTTTTTGTTTCAAGATAATTTCTTAATAATGAACGACATATTAAGTGAGATAACATTCATATTTCTTAAAAAATATTATTTGGCGCTTGTGTACACGACTACACGTGATGAAGATCTTACCACTACGAGTAAATAATTAAATACATACTAAAATACAACTTTAACAGACCACAACTTCAAAGCTGTGCTCAGTATAAATCATCAATAACTATTCACAACGAACAAGTAGGACAAGATTATAGCATGGCCAGTGGACGAAATCTTTTTACATCGTCGTACGATTGTTTGGCGTGCTTCTTCTCATAATGTATTATAGCATTATTCGCATTCTTGCGATTCCATGAGTAAGTTTTAGTGTTGTCGCAATACCTGCAGGTAGCTTTGTTGCAATCGTCATCGTCAACTTTAAACTTTGTGGCTGCGAAATTTAGTTTTGTTCTTTTGTTATCCCTCGATAAAGTTTCAAACAACTATACTGGCTTGCATCGTCAATAGCATCAATGTTAATCGGCTGCATCCTCTTGATAGAGGATCGCACATTATCTGATTTTCGCACACTCTTTTCAGAGGGGGTAATGGTGTCAGTATCGGTAGCTGTTGTTCGCCCAGTGCCGTCACTTTTCTCCGCCATACTTACATTCACTTCTACACTTCTACGCCCAATGCACAACCCCTATATAAATAAAAGTTTGTACTGAGAAAACAATTGCATGTTATAGTAATAGACTTTGCCTTGAGACCTAGTCCCTCACATGCTATAAAAATAAGTACCGGTTCTTAAAATTTCTTCAGATATCGGTATACATGATTATTAATAATTCTTAAATTTTTTAAAAAGATATCAAACACGATTCTTAATAAGTCTATAACCTGCCTTAATCCTTCTTTCTTAATTAAGAAATAGAATATTTCTTAATGGCCCAAAATTGTGCTGCATACTTCATAATTCCCAATTCTCAATTTGCTCACCATACATAAATCTTAAATTTTCAAATTCAGGAATGTGCCTTAATACGTATTTCTTACAAAATTACGGCAATTTTTTTACTTAATTTTTTTTTCGGAATAATGACATGGTAGGTCAGCAGTCAGTACTAGTCACTTTAGCTCTACTAGAGACTCTTTCTCTCTTACTATGTAAAAGTAGTAGAGAGGAGATGAAAAAGTAAACACTGGAACTCAAGTCTAAAGGGAAAGTCTCGCAAAGACTAAAATATTTTGAAAAATACAAATGTCTCCACTCTGCGACTTGCGAGGAGACTGCGACTTCTTCGAAGAGTATTAAAAATTATGTATGCATGTATCAGTATGTATTCTATTTTCGTAGTAAATACATAGAGAGCGAAAGAGAGAGCACCGTCCGATGACGATAGGATTCCAAATAGAATCTGAATTGGTCTCGCCAGTATAGGCATTTCACTTGTTTTTTTAAAACAAAAAACAAAAAACAGAATAGGAGGCTAAATATGAACAAAAGAGATGAAAATACATACTTACAGTAGATATAATATATAAAAAGACTTTCGCAATAAAGAGTTGTGTTTTGAAACTTTTTAGTTATGTTAAAGGTTTGGCATAACAAGGCACTGATTATTTTATTTTATGACAGGTGAACCTGTTATGCAATGTTGGTCTGTTAGATGATGAGCCTATATTTATTGTAGATATTCTAGCAGCAGAATTCAAACGCCACTGTTCTTTTTTTAATTTAAAAAAAAAACATAAATATATGTTTTCCAAGATTGCTATGTCGACACTCGTTACTCGACCGCGTACGAATGTAGATCCGATACACGCGCATTTTAGAGGGTGATTGGCGTCCTTGTTTGAGCAGTGCTCGCCAGTCGTCAGCGATAGCTCACAAGCGGTTCGTTCGGGGGAGAACACATAGTCAAAAAGTGTCGTATGTCCTCATGACCTCGTCTCTCTAACTATATAGAGAGTTCGTACTGGGGTATTCACAAACCAGGAAAGGGTATATAGTGATATATATACGATACGAGTATTGTAGTGTTTGTACTATGCGATATGCAGTACCTATTCGCTGCCCGGTGGAACATTTCACTATTTCTCTGTGAATGCCTGGCTAATCTTTAAAATAAGTATACCATATATGAGGACACCTTAAAAAGTGATACTACTATATATATATATATATATATATATATATATATAATTCACAAATACCAATAGCAAAACGAAACGCTTTGGGACAGTTAAATTATTTCGTGGAAGTATTAAGTTGATTGCATAAATATTCGGAGATGTCTAATATGTATTCTGTCTCGAGACCAAAATCTAAAATCTTAAGTCACCTTCAGGACAACTTTGCCTGTGGTCGTACCGCTTCTGAATAAACACAATGCGGGCACAAGTTCACTGAATTCGAACTCATGGCCCACATGAGGAGGCTCAAGACTGAGTGCTTCCATCTCCTCCATTAAAAGTATTAGAAGCTCGGCATCATTTAGTAGGTGGATCAAGTTGAAGCCCATGACACCTACATTCTTGCTGGGCATCTCGAGTAGATCTAACTTGGGTCGAAGCAGCCATTGGTAACCTAGTCGTAACCACTCGTTCCATCCTAGTTTGTTAGAGTTTGGGGTCATATCAGCAGCACCATAGACGATATACCTTCCACCAGGCCTTAATCTGTCGTATACTGGCTGAAACCAATCGCCCAATACCGCATCCATGACGATATCAATTCCCTTATCCCGTGCGTCGTGAACAGAATAGAAATTAATAATCGGCACAAACCAAATAGCGAAATAGGAAATATAATCACATTTAAGAACTTTCAAGCGCACTGATGAGGCGGGACGAACTTTGAAGAAAAAAAATTTAACCATAAGAAAAGAATAGTGTTATACTACATCCAGCGAACGCATGGTAATTACCCATACCAAGTGTGAAACAATCGATGCTTTGTGCTGGAGATATCCTAAAGCTGTGTCGATTTGCCCGCCCAATTCCTTCGCGGTCGTTCTAACTATAATTTGCTCTATGGATAGATGTGGGAACCTTTCCAGGAGTTTTGAAACTTTCTCTGGTCGACCAACTGTGCAGCGCAAAAGAAGTTGGAACAAACTTAAATGCGAACCATATTCCATGCCATAAAGATCAACACTAATTGCTTTCTATGGCCAGAACATAGACGTGGAAAATACAAAGTGGACCCTGACAACAGTCGCAATCGAAAAGATAAATAATACCTGTGCCAATCACAGATGCGCCCAGTTTCTCACAGATCTTTAATGCTTGCATTCCACAACCACCTGAGCTGGTTAAAATAAATTGTAGCATCAATTATCGTATAAAAATTGTTTCATTGCAACGCGCTTGTATAACCAGTACGACGAACGCATATCTAATATATGATCGCTCATCATTCAATTATGCGCACATACATAGAAAAATGCACAATGCTCCGAAAAGATAATCTTGAGACCCCAAAAAACAGGTGGCAATATGCTCAGAGATGACTTGGTCATTATCATGTGCGGATATTAACTAAAACTTGTGGCATCTGCAATATCTAATTGTCTACTTAAAAACATAAGGTTGGTATCTTACCTGCGAGAGAATGGATGAAAACAACTTTTTCGCTTTTAATATTCCCGAGTTCTTTGAGCGCATAGTAGCTCGTAAGTGTTTGAGCAGTAAACGCGGCTCCTTGGGAGAAATTCCAGTTGTTTGGCATTTTTCTGATCTAAATCGAAAATTGAATGGTACAAATTGACTGACATATATATAACGACACGTGCGCCTACAACCCACGACTAAAACCGAGGCAGGATTGGGTGATTATGTTAGAAAGAAGGGCACTTTTCTGACAGCGCACAATTGTACAACCGATGGTGCAATCCAGAATTACTGCTATCTGGTCACTGATAGTTACTCACCTGGTGTGCCGGCACATTTACGTACGAGGCGCAAGCACCAAACCGCATACATCCATACACTCGATCTCCTACTGTGAATGAATGTGAATGCGTCTCTGCCAGTGCCCATACTCTTGGGTCTAAATGGACCAGTTGCCCTCCTCGGTTCATCTGCTCAGCCCCGTGTAAGGTGTCGTCCAGTCTTACGTCACCAAGCTATGATAAACAGGAAAAAATCGAGTTTTGAATAAGGGCAGTTTCTGCTACCAAGCGTAGGTTGAAGAATACTTCAAGATATAAATTAAACGGCACTTTTCACCGAATCAAATGTTGTAAGAGATTAGAAGCAGATTCGACATTCTATTTGATTACTATATTACTTACGGAGTTTCATAACGTTCAGATTGCGAAGCTACTGACAATGTCATGGAGAGAATGGCGGTGATGGAAGAGTTAACACGCATTATGTCCTATCTCGAAATCCTGATCGCGTGTCTACTTGCCTTAGACATATCAATAGCATACAATACGAGACCAACGAATACAAAAACAACGGAAGGGGCAAATCATGCCTTATTTTCAGTATATATTACAATGTACTCGGAAAGCGTTTAAGCTGCAAGATTGTTAAACCCACGAGCTGTTAACCATGGATGCAGTGCGCGAAAACAAAACTCAAAAGATAGGTACTCCACTACTATGCGCACATGCACGAGAAAATGATCAGTGAACCACGGTAGAAACGATAGCCAATAGAGATAAGAAGCGCTACTAATCTGGTCCATTTTAACTACTATCAAAACGATGGTAATTGAAGTGGTAAAGGTGTAAACCAATACAGATAGCCGATACAACTGTTCACAGAAATCAAACCGAGAAATAAAAACGACACAAAGACAATAGAACGAGGTATATAGGATCCTGGAAAGTGTATATATATATATGTAAATATAATATATATATATATATAAACACACACACACACACATATATATATATATATATATATATATATATATATAAACATACACACACACACACACATATATATATATATATATATATATATATATATATATATATATATATATATATATATATATATATATATATATATATATATATATATAATATATATAAATAAAACAAACACAAAAACACATATAAAAAAATATATAAAACATGTTTATATATGTATATATATGTATATACACATAATACATATAATACATATAAAATATATATGTATATATATATATATATACATATAATACACATATACATATTGCCATATTGATAATGATACACATACATATATTATATATTATATAATAATATAATAATAACAATAATAACAATAATAATGATAATATCAATCATAATCATAATATATATATATTGCTATACATAATAATATGTAATGTTGATGATGATTACATATTATTATTATGTATATATAATACATATATATACACACATACATACATATATACATATTATCACATATGCATACATATATACATACACATATGTATATATGGTGATATGCATGATATATATAGACAGATTGATGAATACATATTTTTATTATGTATATATATATATATGTGTATGATTACAGATATATGGACATATATATATATTATATATATATATATATATATATTATATAGAGACGGATATATTCATATTATTTTATATAAAAAATATATCAAAAATATTTTTACAGTATATATATATATCCATATATATATATATACATATATATACATATATATATATATATCACGGACATATACATATATATTCTATATAAAAAACATAATCATGATATTCTAAAAACATATATAAAATATAAAAATTAAGTATATAAATATGCGTGCATATATATATGTTTATGTTTATAATATATATAACATATATATATATATATATTGTGTACATGATGTTGTGTTATTGTTGTGTATGTATGTATTATTGTATAGTATATATATATATATATATATATATATATATATATATATATATATGGATATAGATACACACACAAAAACATACATATATATATATATATATATATATATATATATATATATATATATATAGGCATGTGTAAACAAATGTAACACCACTTCCATATCGGGCGATATAAAAAACACTGTAGATTTATATGTGCATGAACATGTTCATCTGCACAAACACGTACCCTTACGTGTACAAGTACATACGCACTTACAGGTACGTTAAGGTACATACCTGCCCCACATGGTGCACTACACCGGAAAACTCAAGTCCGGGTACAATACTGCCACTTATCTCGCCCGAACTTATCGGTGAGTACAGACCAAAGCCCGTGAAGATATCCGCAAAGTTTAGACCCACCACTTGCACTTTAACACAGACTTCTCCATAACCAGGTTTATGAATATAATTATTCAGCAGTTCGAGCGATTCGAGATTGCCGCCGCCGCTGGGCATTACCCATTGTTGCCTGGCTAGTGTGTTTTGGTCATGCCTAGACATAATATGAATAGTGCAATATTATCAGCACATATCCGACAAGCTTCATCTATAATATGGTGCTATTTCTGCAACTTAATTCAAGTATTCATAGCTAAATATTTATTTTTTACTACACAACTTACAAAAACTGAAACAAGAAGGCTATGAATTCTGGTCATAATTTTTCATATTTTTGTTGTTTTTTTCTAAACAAAAAACAAATAGTTATATCAATACTAGACCAAATATATACTTGTATGTATTTACATAAAGTCTGAATATGTATGACGAAAAAAAGAAAATAAACTACATACATATCGTACTGTAAATATATACATAAACATGCAAAATCATGAAGAATGTGTAAATTTGTATACAGATGCAATACAAAAGCCTGTCTTTATTTTATTTATCAGCGTTCGGATCTTTCCGATCATCATCGCACAACTGCAACCTTTGATTTCTTGAGCACGTATTGAACATGTCGTACGGCAGAGGTGGTGGGTCTAGCAGTAATGGTTTCAACGAAGACCGAGAGAGTATGTTGCAATCCGAACGGCGTGAGCGTCTGATGGAGAACGAGAACGACCAAATTGCTATCGAGTTGTCGAACAAGGTAGGTGGTATATTGGTATTTATAACACATAGTGTACCTCGTATTAGCAATTATATACCTTGTATATGTCTTTTATACATCGCATGAACATTATGATCATCTTTTAAGCAAAACATACATCGTATAAGTATTGTATACAACATATAGACATTTTATAAGCATATTATACGTGTAAAAAAGCATTTTATGTTTATAAGCGTAATCCACGCTTTGTTTGGCTATCTTGTACGTTTATGTACAGATTGAGTGACTACAATATATCTATTTTCATCTACTTTCGAATGCTGCGATGAGAGTCTACTTCACGCGCGGTGGTGATAACAGTCATTGTATCTATAACTCCTTGGATATGCAAGTTTGCTATAACATATATATATATATATATATATATATGTGTGTGTGTGTAATATTTATATATATATATATATATATATATATATATATATATATATATATATATATATATATATATATATATGTGTGTCTGTGTCCTGTGTCCTGTGTCTGTGTCCTGTGTCTGTGTATGCGTCCTGTACGCGTGTGTCTGTGTTTTTTAGTTCTATCTGTGTGTATAATTAACTGTATGTGTAAGTGTATGTGCGTGCGTGTGTATGATAGTGAAGGTGTTCATGTATACATGCACGTATGCATGTATGTACGCATATATCCTGTGTATGTATAATCATTGTATGGATTTTGAATATATATACATATATATATATATATATATATATACATACATATATATATATATATATATATATATATATATATATATATATATATATATGTATATATATATATATATATATATATATATATATATATATATATATATATATATATGTATGTATGTATGTATATGTATATTTATTTATTTATTTATTTATTTTTATATAGTTTGTAAATATACATATATACATATATATATATATTTATATAAATATATCTATATATTTATATATATATCTATGAGTTATTAGTTATGTTTCTATTTGTGAGCTTGTCTGTGTGCGATTATAGTCACTCATTGTTGCTTTTATTCTTATGCATCAAATTCAAGTGCGCGCAAGCAAAATGTGATTTGATGAATAGATAATTGGATTTAAGCGTATGCAATACGTTGCCCTGGAAGGCCAAGATCGATGTTACAAAAACAGTTTTGGTTTATACTATTTTTATCATCGTTTGCCGAATAAATGGCACGTACACGTATGGCCACGTATGGCCACGTACATGTATATGACAATTGCAGTGTTTTCATATTTGTACCCTCAGGCAAATTGATATTTTTCTATTCTGTTGCGCAATTAATAGTTTACTGGCAGATGCGAGCTACCGATTCTTTGTAGGTCTCTGTATTGTAACGTTTTGATTGCAACTATTTGCTTCTGTCTGATGTTTGAGTGAATTGCAACAATGTTTTTCGGTTTGGTGTAATTATTATGATATATTCGCGTGTATATGGTATTTCCTAGTGGTGCTAGTAGCGTATTCTCTCTACATGTGCTCGCCTCTATCGTTTTCACGAGAGAATTGATTTCTTTTGATTCCGCACAACCTTGACTGTTAAGAGACATATGCTTGTGGTTAACTGCGTAAGAGTTGATGTATAATTATGTTCCCTTTCTTTGAAGTCGGGTGTTCGTGCGTTATTGTGCATTCATGGTTCCTTTTTCTCTTTTCGGCACTTCACCGAAGATGACAGGTATAGGCTTGACTGTCAAGACTATTGTACTATGACTTTACTCTACACTTTATCGTATTGCAAGGATACCTGGGTCTGACTATGTCACGTTGTCCGACATTTAATTGACTTTGAACTGTAACTATCATCCATTTATAGGTTGGAGCTCTCAAGAACCTCACTCGTGGCATTCACAGCGACGTTCAGGAACATAATAATTTTCTTGACAGTCTTCAAGACAAATTTGGAGAATCTGGAAGAGTACTCGGTGGAGCTATGGAAAAGCTCACTGAGCTTGTAAGCAGCGGGAGTGGAATGAGCATATACAGAATAGTTGGGATATGCACTGCTCTATTCTGTGTACTGTACTGGATTTTAAAATGATGGCTGGGTATTCGGAGATACAATTGCTTCATCGGCAGATTATGGCGAGCGTAGGATATTATACATTACCAGGAGTAGGCTGGTAGCTGGTGCTCATTATTGTGTGATCGAGAATATATTCTACAATTCTCGATCTACAAAATCGAACCGGATACCATGACTGAAGTGGTTGTACTTTTGAGTGTTTGGGCTCATTTTGGGTCGAATATGGAAAGGCTTCGGAATTATGCAATGAGGCGCGTTAATATTCAGCTTGTATTCGTGGAATCGGATTTGGCGAGTAATATATGAAAGCATAGATATGCAGACTCGCGCACTGTACAGATATGACTTCTGCTTCAAAATTGTCGTAGTACCGGCACTACCCTGTTACAGTGGGCACACATGTGTATGTGTACAGCCTATTTGAGTTTTTGAACGACTTACGCTATACAATTTATAAAACAGTGCTACAATTTAATTTCTCATGTGTGAAATAAGTATTTGTATGTGCCCCCCCTGGACAATGTCACACAAATTTTTAGTTCCAGCAAGGACTGCGAACAGTTAACCAGCTTGTGCAGTTATGAACAGTGGATGTGTGTCTATATCGATTTTACTGTCCGTTTTCGAGCATCCCAACAACATCACCTCGCACATGAACAACAACCCCTGAAGTATCTTGCGTAGCATCATATGTCCTATTTGCATTGTGTAAAGGTACGCTTCTATTCAATCAGGACAACTTCTATCTTTCAGTACGATTGCATTGAAATAAGATTGTTGAATTAGGTTGATATGAATACAATATTTCGAGACTATATTCAATTGACATTCGACTGTTTCATTACAGGTAAGCGTGATAATTTAATATTTAAAGCAGAGATTCAGCGGTGGCGACGGCGATGTCAATAACACCCTCAGTGCAAGTTTTCTGGGCAGCAGCATCTGTCTGTTCTGTACAAGCAAGAACAGGCTTAAGGACAACAGCATTAACCTGATCAACCATGTCGGCAGCGGCGGGTAGCATAGTCTTTGCCTTTGTTATAAGTCCTTTCATGCAGGCTACAAGCTCGGCATCAGTGGGAGTGGCCAGGCACACAGGGATGTCAGCGTTAGCGGCATCAATGACGCCCTGGGCGATGGTGGCCATATCAGCCATACCGATCATACCCAGCATAGAGCCATATGTGTTCCACAGGTTGTTCACCTCATCAAGAGTGACTTGAATTCCACAGTGGTCGAATTGAGATTTACCGTAGCAGACATTCAAGTTGGTCTTGAACTCGGTGATAGCAGGGTCTACAACCATAGCAATCATACTTGGGGCTATGTCCAAACGGCTGGCTGGCGCAAGCATGCCAATAGCTGCCTTGAAAGCTCTATCAATAGTACCCTCCACACACACTTGTCTGTCGGCAGCCTGGGCACACACAACAAGGGGTTCAAACAGTTGAGAAACAACTCCTTCAATTATAGGGCCGGCGGTAGGAAAAGCTGCCGCGGCCTGTGCAACTAAAGCGGTATTACAGGCAATAGCCTCGGTATCAGTGGCCATAGCAACACAAACGGGCACACCAGTGTTGGCTGCGTCAAGTCCGGATTGTACGGTTGAGGCCATATCAGCCATACCAACCATACCCAACATAGAACCGTACTGGGCCCAAGCAGCATTGATCTCGCCAAGGGCGACCTTCTCGGTACATCTGATAAGTGATGAGGCATCGGCGTAGCATCCGTTGGAAACCAAGTGGTCCTTGAAAGTGGCAACAATGGGGTCAGCAACCATATGTGCCATGCTAGCATCGATTGCTAGACGATCTTGCGGAACAGATGCGGCGCTGGCGACAACGGCAACAAAGGCAATAGCGGCGATAGCTTGCATTTTGGATATATTGATATATATATATATATATAAAATATGTAGAAGTGTATTCAGATTTTTTAATGTCTTTAAAATTGAACTGACGATCGGTTTTATACCCACTTAGCAGTGTGGATGAATAGAAAATGGCTTGGCTGAAATAAATATTGTCCACCCACTGCCACAGTGGGGATCGAGGTTCGAGGTCGTGCTTCTGCTTCTCATGTTTACATTGTACGCTCTTAGATCTACAGGTACCATGAGTGTGTGCAACAAACAAGAGAGTAAATACTAAATACATAGTAAATATTTTTAGAATCAAATAGACCTCTCGAGTACATTCCATACGATTTTATCAATCAACAGTCATTAGTGAGCAGATACGTATAAGTTAGGACGTAGGTGTATTCAAAGCTCTTGGAGTCTAATGAATTATATACATAATAATAAAATTACCAGCAAAATATAAATAGGTTAATATTTAAAATAAACTAAAATAGCATCCTGCAATATGCATCCAGCATCTAGCATCCTGTGCTGTGCTGATTGATGAGTGATTTGAATTTCCAAGTTCCATAACGGTATGATAGAGCCATAAGGCATAGAGGCCAGAAGTCCAGATTCCAGAAGGCGCCAGAGGGTCGTGCACAGGTATACTTCATTACTTGCCAGAGCACAAGTATATTGACCTATATATATTCTGCAGGTAATTTTATTATTATGAATAATAAAATTACCAGCAAAATATAAATAGGTTAATATTTAGAATAAAATAAAATAGCATCCTGCAATATGCATCCAGCATCTAGCATCCTGTGCTGTGCTGATTGATGAGTGATTTGAATTTCCAAGTTCCAAAACGGTATGATAGAGCCATAGGGCATAGAGGCCAGAAGTCCAGATTCCAGAAGGCGCCAGAGGGTCGTGCACAGGTATACTTCAGTACTTGCCAGAGCACAAGTATATTGACCTATATATATTTTGCTGGTAATTTTATTATTATGTATATAATTCATTAGACTCCAAGAGCTTTGAATACTCGCAACTTGGCAAGAACTGAAGTACTGAACCAATGGCAATATTGATAGTATTACTCACAACTTGTCAACTAATAAATACTACACAGGACCTGGTAGAGTGGTAGTCTGGTTTGTATGTTCCCTGGCCCAGCACCTACGTCCTAACTTATACGTATCTGCTCACTAATGACTGTTGATTGATAAAATCGTATGGAATGTACTCGAGAGGTCTATTTGATTCTAAAAAATATTTACTATGTATTTAGTATTTACTCTCTTGTTTGTTGCACACACTCATGGTACCTGTAGATCTAAGAGCGTACAATGTAAACATGAGAAGCAGAAGCACGACCTCGAACCTCGATCCCCACTGTGGCAGTGGGTGGACAATATTTATTTCAGCCAAGCCATTTTCTATTCATCCACACTGCTAAGTGGGTATAAAACCGATCGTCAGTTCAATTTTAAAGACATTAAAAAATCTGAATACACTTCTACATATTTTATATATATATATATATATCAATATATCCAAAATGCAAGCTATCGCCGCTATTGCCTTTGTTGCCGTTGTCGCCAGCGCCGCATCTGTTCCGCAAGATCGTCTAGCAATCGATGCTAGCATGGCACATATGGTTGCTGACCCCATTGTTGCCACTTTCAAGGACCACTTGGTTTCCAACGGATGCTACGCCGATGCCTCATCACTTATCAGATGTACCGAGAAGGTCGCCCTTGGCGAGATCAATGCTGCTTGGGCCCAGTACGGTTCTATGTTGGGTATGGTTGGTATGGCTGATATGGCCTCAACCGTACAATCCGGACTTGACGCAGCCAACACTGGTGTGCCCGTTTGTGTTGCTATGGCCACTGATACCGAGGCTATTGCCTGTAATACCGCTTTAGTGGCACAGGCCGCGGCAGCTTTTCCTACCGCCGGCCCTATAATTGAAGGAGTTGTTTCTCAACTGTTTGAACCCCTTGTTGTGTGTGCCCAGGCTGCCGACAGACAAGTGTGTGTGGAGGGTACTATTGATAGAGCTTTCAAGGCAGCTATTGGCATGCTTGCGCCAGCCAGCCGTTTGGACATAGCCCCAAGTATGATTGCTATGGTTGTAGACCCTGCTATCACCGAGTTCAAGACCAACTTGAATGTCTGCTACGGTAAATCTCAATTCGACCACTGTGGAATTCAAGTCACTCTTGATGAGGTGAACAACCTGTGGAACACATATGGCTCTATGCTGGGTATGATCGGTATGGCTGATATGGCCACCATCGCCCAGGGCGTCATTGATGCCGCTAACGCTGACATCCCTGTGTGCCTGGCCACTCCCACTGATGCCGAGCTTGTAGCCTGCATGAAAGGACTTATAACAAAGGCAAAGACTATGCTACCCGCCGCTGCCGACATGGTTGATCAGGTTAATGCTGTTGTCCTTAAGCCTGTTCTTGCTTGTACAGAACAGACAGATGCTGCTGCCCAGAAAACTTGCACTGAGGGTGTTATTGACATCGCCGTCGCCACCGCTGAATCTCTGCTTTAAATATTAAATTATCACGCTTACCTGTAATGAAACAGTCGAATGTCAATTGAATATAGTCTCGAAATATTGTATTCATATCAACCTAATTCAACAATCTTATTTCAATGCAATCGTACTGAAAGATAGAAGTTGTCCTGATTGAATAGAAGCGTACCTTTACACAATGCAAATAGGACATATGATGCTACCATGGTTGATCAGGTTAATGCTGTTGTCCTTAAGCCTGTTCTAGCTTGTGCGGAACAGATAGATGCTGCTGCCCAGAAGACATGCACTGAGGGCGTTATTGACACAGCCATCGCCACTGCTGAACCAATGTTCTAAATTTTCATCATTACACGCATCTAGGATTCAATGAAATTAATCCTCAATCAGAATTATTTGGCATATTTGAATCCATCCCGACTGTTGTTTATATTAAATCATTCGACAAATAATCTAAATGTTGTACTCAATGAATTTTATACTAGTAAACTTTTATGCTTCGCATGTAAACAGACTACTTTGAAGATGTCGTCGGATTCTGTGGACGGCATTCAGTAGTAACTGGGCTATATTCTATATAATTGTTCGAATTGGAAACTGTTCAAAATACGGAGTCGTATGATTCCGTAAAATTGTTTGTATCGGGTCCCAAATATTATGGTACGTTTGCACTGCATAAGAAGTAGCTGTGAGTGACTATCACATGATACATTCCAGGTCTTGCTATATAGACCGTTTTCTGTCGCCACAGCGTTTTATAGTCCACGTAAATGATGAGCGGAGATGGTGTACAACATCAATTGGGCATAACGCCTCAAGTAGTGAGATTCTGAAAACGGCAGCCAGCGAAACCAATACGTTTGATAAGTTTCAGGATATAGGCTGTGAGATCAGCAATGCACACACAGTTCAAAGCCCGATACGGCCGTAAGAGCATGGGTGCTGTATGATTTAATCCCCTTTCCTGGCACTAGCCCCACCCTTGCCGATCTGTTCCGCGCTAGCTTTATTTCCCCACATACGCGAGAAAACATCGTGTTCGTGATTTAGCGACGGCCTGTATGCATCATCATCCGCTTGACTCACCACAGTTTTAAGCGCTCGTGTCGCTGCTGTGCTATTAGCGGTGAGTTTTTGCAGGAAGCCGGTTGCCATTTTTACTGTGTCTGTGCTCGTTTCCACTACTTCGTCACACAGTCCAAAGGCCATAGCTTGGTTCGCGTGTATCTGTCATCAAGGGATACTTTACATGAGAGAACGTCGTTACACAATATTACAAATGCCTGGGAAACGTTTGAGAAAAAGAGCACTCTCGAACCGATTGTAAAAACAGATAACGTTGCAGCTGGTTCGCTTCATATCAAAATGAGCTAGTACACACTATACTAGCAAGCACATGCAATATTCTGACCGCTGATAGCAACGCTTGCCGCTGGAGAAATCCTAAGCCAACTTTGATATCGAGATCTAACATCGTAGAAGCACAAGTGCACTCCCAACATAAAACTTGCAACAGCCACCAGTCCTTATCCATAGGCCAATGCAGTTACTGACCCAATTGTGCTTGCATCACAAGAAAATTGCAGAACCCACTTGAGCGTTCAACCATCGATGTCCGATATGAGCGGTTCGCCTATAAATCAAAACACATTATTATAATCTCTTAATCAAAACAACAGTCCTGCGTACAACGCACACAATACGAATACCTACCTTATCAGCCGTGCACATGATACGCAGTGCATCCCTCCGGCCCACAATCTTCGTCAGGCGCGTGCCGCCTCCCCACCCAGGTACCACCGACAGTAAGGCATGCACAAAGCGAATGTAGCTGTCCTTAGCCATCACTCGGAAGTCACACGCAGTAGCTAGCTCAGCACCTCCGCCAACGGCCGCCCCTTCAATGGCTGCCACAGATATGAGAGGCAAAGCTCTGCGTGCGAGAAGAGATTGATGATTGTATCAGAAACTGTTGCAATATTGTTTAGTGTACGGAACGTTAGCTGACGAAATTAAATATATATCTATATAAAGTATCGCCCTGAATACCACTCATACTCCAGTCAATAGATGACAATGTTGTACACTTGTGAGACAACAAATATATACAAATACAGATACATAGCCAATACTATTTTACAACATATAGCTGCCAATCTAAAAGGGTACAGCTACAGAAAGACTTGTGTTGAAGATAACTGGGTGTGCCTTGATACAACATTGCATTATTCAGCCACCAGTAGCACGCGTGAGCTGCAACCATTCCACATGAGCACAGCGATACATGCACGCACTTCTACCTATACACAGACTGTACAAAACGAAACAACATAGAGCGAGTGAATACCTCGAAATGCTATGCAGATCAAAGGCAATACGATAACGACTGCAAGTTCCGAAAATCCGCCAATGTTATGAACGAGTGCCCAGTATATGATATAAGAACTTGAATGTTCGTCAAAGTCCCCATAGACGATACATATCTGAATCAATATACCATTTCACATACGCACATGCTCCTACTTAAGAAAGTATTGGTTTTACTACGTCATTAAACCCCCAAAAGGCACACCGCTTGAGATCTATATACTCAGCGCTAGCCCCTTTATACAGACAAACTATTGGCTCGATGGCCTAAAACCAAAACACGAGAGCATACAGGTACTAATTGCTTATCACAGCTCTACGCATGAAAGAGAATAGTTCGCGTTCTCGAACTGAATCACACCGGCATTACCTGGATTTTGTACCACATGAACGGTAACTAATGCGGAACCCTGGTAATCACGGTACTTCGGCATCCGAAACCTACCTGAGTCTGCTCGTAGTATGGTGCATCAAATAAGACATCGCCTCGCCCATTCCGTTCTCAGACGGTCCCAGCATATGCTGTGCAGCTACTTTGAGATCCGCTCCCGCACAGAAAAAGCCGTTTTCTCCTGTGATATGACGGACAACAACAACAACGTGAAAAGCAGTAGAGGTACCGGAAATCAAACTTTGTGGCTAGTAGTATTTGCATTATACTCCACCAAACGGATTGCACAGTGCGATACTCAAGAGTGGCAGTTGGGGCTTCCGCATTAAAACTGGTCCGTTTGAAGAGATATACGCAAGCTTAAATTCATACATGAAATATACAAGCAGGTGTAAATATGATTCAGATCCAAATCTCACATCTTGGACATGAACTGTAGGCATACGCATACTTCAGCTATATAATATAACAAATATATTGTTTCTAGACTTACCGAAGGTGTAAAAAATTTGGTTCGATAAACCAGAAATGCGAACATAAATACAAAGGTAGACTATCACATATCACTGAAGAGTGAGGACACGACGACTACACCCTTACGGCTGTCTCGGAAGACAGTAAGTTTCATTTGCTACCTGTCTTCTACAACTTCGTTGAAGCAACCCGGCGCACAAAGACTATATCAGTTCAGTCGATATTTCTACCGTCATACACCAATGTCAATAAATCGCATTTACAATAAGTACTAATTTCCCATCTATGAAATATTAGCGCAGAAATGAGATATATGCAATTGCGAGAGTTCGCATTCACATTCAATTCGACCTTCACAGTCACTAAAAGTACACATTTAAATACATGGTGAATTACCACTACAGAACCCTACTGCCCCACTTCCCGGCGACATCCTTACCGTGCAGAACAACCCCCGCGCCTCCTTCCCATGCCTGTAACACGTCCACTGCGTCCGCTAGCTCGCACATCATCTTGCCACTTAAGCTATTGCGCCCACCCGGGTTACTAATGCTTATCACAGCGATTTTACTACTCTGTACCGCACTTTCCGGTGATCGTGAAGTGTCGTCTGTAGCTTTTGGGCTTTCATCTCCGACCACATTTGGTAGTGTGAGCGTGACTGTCCCAGCGCCGAGATCTTTCAGAGCTGTACGAATCTGCACATGCAGATTGTAAACTATTCAGTGCCTGCAGAACGAACACATGCGAGCCGTTTATGCCTGCAGAACGAACACATGCGAGCCGTTTGCCAGCAGAAAACGATTCCTACCCGACAAGCGAAACCATGTATATCTAAATAAAAAGTCACAGTCTACATTACTTACACCTGAAAGTGTGCTTAAATTTGTCACCTTGGATCTACGGTTCAATGATAAAGTATCAATATTTACAAGTTTGGTACAATCCTATTGAGATAAGCGTAAAGCTGATACAAGTTGTTGTCGAATGAAACACGCATATAGAACATATGGACGTATTTCGGTATAGCCCTATTGTGGGGGCAGCGCTCGTATATACGGGTACATTATGATATGGTTTAATAAATTGATAATGACCGATACAGCAAGTGTATTTAAATCTAGCTTCTCGCGTGTTATGTACAGTCAAAGTAGAAATACACTGGTGTAATACGTATGTAAAGTATAAAATGATCTTGGTGTGTAAAAAATGGAACCAACCCCTGCAATTCAAGGCATCACACCAAACAGAACATACACTTGATGGCAACATACACCTCGTGCATTCGTGCATTCGCCATCTTCGGCTGGTGTGTGCTTAGTTAATATCCTCCCACTCTTATGAATATACCGAAGATTGATTGTACTTTGTGCAAGCACTAAGGAACATAGCGAGTGACCTCTCTTAACACAGTGACGACCAGCGGAACTACTCGTGTGACCCACCCCCCAATTTGGCCTGTGGCCAAACACTGTGGTTGTGCATAACAGTTGCTTGATAAATAAGGTGATATGGCAGTGTATACTACCTCAGCGGAATTCAGAGCTTGTAGAGTTCATGTGCACACCTTGCACTTACATACCGAATTTAGTCGCAAGTCGATCTCAGGTGTGTGGTGGTCCTCAGGTCGGTCACACACAGCGCTGTAGAAGGCCACTTTGTGCGTGTGCGCTGCTTTACACTGTGAATTGGTCCATAGGCGGGTTATAATTCGAAATAGCGACATGGCTGCTGAGCAAGTTCTTCAATCTTGACAAGCAGAGTATCTATTTGTGTATTCGAACCTGGTATTTATATAAATATTTGTTGGAGCGAAGGAGGACCGGCGCTTTCTTACGGGCTTTAGAGTTTCTATATGGCGATCTTTTTGTGCTATAAGTCTTATCGAGAATTATGCATTTGAGATGTATCGAGTTTCTGTACTAGGCAGACGAGAGCGTGTGCGGAGTTCTATGCCATGTCACGATGTCATTTGGTGAAGGTCATGATGGCATTGCGGATTATTTATGTGTTCGCTCTGAACTTGACCGTCTCCTATAGCCTCAGGGTATAGGGTTTATAGTGATAAATGTTACATAAATAGCCTCCCCGAGAGGCCGAGACCCCTGTTTCAGGTTCAAATGGAAGGTGCCGTGGTGGTTTACCTTACCAGTAGAATAAATACGTATTTGTATGCAATATTCACAGGGACTACTAAAAATAATACTGAGCTCTGATTTGTGTCACTGGTCAGTCCTCAGATGACCGTTATTTCTCACTCAGAGATGGGGGCATGACAAAGGGTACAAAGTATTTCAATACATCATGAGAGGTCTTTCTCTAGGAAAGGCTATGTATGTATAGCCTTCTTGTCTTTAGGAGGTGATGGGCTATGCTTGTGAATATTGGGTTTTTACACGTAATTTGGGCACTGGCCCGGAAATAGTATATATATTTTCAACAAGATGATATAAATAAGTCTGTAGACTATATTGTATGTCTCGCCTCTTTTGTCTTTCAAGCGGTTGTCACTCTCAGGCATCCTATTGGAGATTAGTTAACTGAGCGTTGCCGCAAGGAGGAAGTGCAAGATAATGCGGATATGAGATATTTCTGCCTTCATGTATTTACTATTGCATACTTACCATCATTTGTTAGAAACCGAAGCACTCGTTGTGGAGTATGCAGCGAAATTGAGATGCAATAATCTTGGCTGACTTTGTAGCAGAACTATATAGAAATTTTCTATATCTACATGCCTAACTTATAACTTGCACCTACAAGTTCAGTAAAATTGCCTGCATGTATCTTATTCCCGTAGTTATTCCCAGTATAACCTGCTGAAGGAGAATCAGATACCTCTTACGAGTGTATACACACAAGGATACTTCAAGCTAACTAATCGATTCTTGATTACTTTGGACTAAGCTTGTACTAAACCCCATCAAGTCTGAGTGTAAGTTGAAATACGGCATGGAATCGACGGCACCGTGTTCTTCAGAACTCGCCCGTTGTAAAACTTGCCTCTAATTATCACGCGATTCGATTTTTTGTGTGTGATACACTACTCTATCCACCTCTGACTCGAACCACATGGCTAGCGGTACTGCTTATGAGTCAATTCCCATGGTATACAGGTTGCTATAGCAACACTCGTTCTCGTCTTCCTCACGCAGGCATTGGATTGTACCCTAACTGTGCACGGCTTACTGCGTTTCGTATCCGATCTCGGTTATAAACTGCTTTATGGTACTCAACACACCCTCAGACTTACTATGCGACACAGAGGTGTTCTCGAGCAACACAGTATCAGATGCATACAAGTACCTGACGGAGCGTTCACCACCGACGCCACTAGTACTTAAGCAGGTGGGCTTTAAACGAGCAGTATAATTAGGATCAAGTTTACGACAAACTGTATGTAATACCACACAAGGCGTTGAAATAGTGACGTCAAACTCATGTGCGAAGAAATGTTTCATTAAAATAAATACTCTTTCATCTGTTCATATATCACAGTATGTTTCTCCACGACAACGGAAGCATATATCTTGAGTTGGAAATTTCGTATCCCTCTCTCTTATCAATATAGGGGCGCAAATTAGCGGAAACCAGTCCACTATATATTAACATTGCTGGTCCAGATTTTATCTTTCTTTGGTATAAGCACGCTACTGGATGTATTGTGGGCTACCGAGATCCCTTTGGCGGGATTGGCAAGGGATTGAAGAGAGGCGACAGGAAGCTCTCGGCCTTCATAATATTGGTGGTCGCGATGATATACTCTTTCTGTCCTGGAATTTAACCGGTTGCACGGACACGTTGTCTTTGAATTGGTGTATGCGGTATTCTATTCGGTAAGCGTACATAATACTGCGTAGATGAAGAACAGCACAAGTACCGATTACACTCACACAGACACATATAACTAGCACAAGAACTGATACAAACTTGGGCAAGATTATCACACAAGATAAAGCAGCGAAAATTGGACATAAAACACGAAATGCCCCCATGTATCACAGATGAAGACGCAAATCAATCGGAATAGCTTGTGTTCACTACACCCAGCGAATGGTTTATCTCACTCGGGGCAATCCGCACTTTCCTCGAGTCCCAGTACCACCAGCACTCAACCGCCAAGATAAAAGAAACAAGCACAAAAGGATCCGCGGATTAAAGGCATCCCGTTCATACTATGAGGCAGCATCCTGCACTGGCCTCGCACACGTCTCTAAAATCCAATAATTAATCCGTACTCACACATAAGCACACAGATCTTAGCGCCTAAACAGTTTCTAATTTGTACGTAACAGTGAGCATTCGACATCTAGGTAGAGAAACTGTAAACGAACAGGCGTAAAAATTGCATAAACATGGAACAATATCTACGAATTCGCTATCTCCAGATGCGTCAGAACTCAAACGAGCCACAAACGATAGCATAAATGTCTGCAAAGGCTCAGATATTTGGGGCCTGATCCGACGCCTATAGCTAGGTGACAACACGTAAGCGTATTTCAACACCTACGCAAGTGCACAAACAAAAACATCAATATATACAAGGGTGAGATCACGAACACCTTCAGAGGGTACCGCTATATCATACCTTCAGATTTCTTGGCGAGAAACCGGATTGCCGCAACCTCCGCGTAAGTCACGCCTCCCAAGAAGTAAACGAGAATCACTTTCTTCTTCGCGCCTTCATTTCCTGGTTGTCCGCCAACCCTTATTGTCGGTGCTGTTTTTCGTGGAGTGTGTACGAGCCTTTAGGTTGGACCGGAAAGTGTGTAGGTGATACTTCGCTGCTTTAGTGTGTGCATATGAAGGCTACGTGTCGGTTGTGATGGTTGGCTTGCGGTCATCAAGCAGTTAGTTAGTACGTTGGTATAGATATCCATATTTTGGCTGCGTGAGAGGTGATTGATGCTGCGTTTGTGATTGCGCCGATTTTGGAGTACTAATGGAGAATAAGGAGGCAATTTCCTTGAGTGTTATAGGCGACAAGCCAGATTGACAAACTATGCTGGGGCTGCAGTCAGATTCAGAATACCACGGGATAAGGATAGCACAGTAAGACTTCAATGCCAATGCGATCCAGTTTGTTGCCGGATCATGTACGCTTCACGCAGTTTAGTGATTGAAACTAACATGTCACCTGCATCTGAAAATATTACGTTACAAGTAGCAGTATAGAAGACAGGTGTCAGCGAAGAGTATATCAAGAAGCGTCAGCAATGCCGCGCTACCTGAAAAAAGGACATACTACTCTTCACTGCAATTCGGTTAGTTCTACAGTGTATAGCAAAAGATCTTGCATTCTGTTAGAAAGCAGACCGTGCATGTGCCTCGCAGGCGTTGTTGGCTCACCTCTGTATTGTCCTGGTATGATCCTTGTGGTGTTATCATGTTCGAAGTGGGGCCCAGGGAGGTCCCTCATAGCGACTTCGATGTTCCTGAAAGTGGGCGACGTATTTTGCTGAATAACGAGTTGCATGCACAATATCACAAAAGCACTCATGTCTTGTGCATTTGACCCACAGTACCATATGGGTGGATAGTATGACCACATCGGAATTTAATGAGGAACACAGGCATAGCTAAGAAACTAAGCGCTTCGATACAGGTCATACATTGATTTGTGATCACACACGCGAGATTTTACAATACCCAGGGAAAGTATATCTGTTCATTTACATGAAGATGAATTTTCGGTCACATCTGTACCCGCCGAGCATGTCTGCGGACCGGGCGTGTGCAAACACCGGTTATAAGTTCTAATCTCAAGAAACGAATCAACGCACACATTTGCACTATCCATGGGTGCCCTCCCCAAACAGACGACAGGCCCTTTACGTGTACGTACCTGGGCATAGGTGGTGGTGAGGACAATGTTTCTATCAGCCGCACGGACAACGGTGCATAACCACTGTATACGTACGCAATATCTTCCGGATTGAGCTGCCCAATAGGAGTGGGTGGATAAGTTACATCACTTGCGTGAGAGTTGTTCATCATAAGTGGGCATATCTGCGCGGAATATAAACGAATTCATAGCTCGTGTATCTCGTAGGCAGAAGCAAGGCAAGGTAACACAAGAGTTCAACAGCACGCAACACGCCAACTGTGGATCGTTCAAAGAAATACAGCGAAAGACATGATATTGTCAGATTGGGTCTGCACACAAATGAACCTGATTGTCAAATTGAGGCTGTGCACAAATGAAAACTGATATTGTCGAATTGGGGCTGCACAAATGAGCCCGATATTGTCTGATTGGAACTGTGCACAAATGGACCAGATTGTCAAATTATGGCTGTGCACAAGCGCATCTTGCAACATTCTGTGCAGGTCTCTTTTACAAGTCGTATGTTTGAACAAAACTTTTGATGCGCTGAGGCAGTGAAGTTTGGTTCTTTTTTTCCCATTTCAAGTTGATTTGAAACACCGAAGAACGAAAGCCCCCCAAAAGTGTTTGCTAAAACTCCACTATAACATAAACAGGAAAGTAGTACTATATCGCAAGTACAACATAAATAGAAAGGTATTATCATATCTCCAATACAGCATAAACAGAAAAGTAGTATTATACCTCGTCCACCTCATCGACTACTAACCGCAGCAGATTTTGTATATTCGCATATTTAAAACCATCGGTAGTGGAGGACAGCAGCCCCACTTTCTCCAGATTGTATATCGTTTCTAAATGTTCAAAGCCGTATGTCTGTGTGGGTGTGTGTGTAGGTGTGAGTAAGCGGCTGGTTGCAATCATTCACACATACACATATATCTTGAAATGCGATGCAAACGGGAAAATACCCGAAAATATTAGATTTGATGCATGTAGTTGTACGTGTGTGAATGCTGACCTGTGCCGAAGCAAAGTACACTGAAATAAAATGACATGGGCGTATGGTAAAAACATAGAATGTATTCAGATATATGCACCATCCGGCAGAATGAACTCTACAATAGCGCTGAACATACACAGTAGCAACCTTAAACTCCAGGTTATGACTTATGATTTCCAGATAAAGTATGAGACAATCAACATGCCTAGGAAGGCTCTTCCCGTATTAGCATGATACTTAAATAGACAAGTTATGGTATTTCCCCAGTCCTTTTACAGAGCACCAATGTGCCTGTGCGTGTAGCTATCTCAGAGCATACCACGCGTCAACTACAAGGTGCATGCAGGTAAAACTACACGCTCTCAGCCGATTTTAACTACAAATCAGTTGATTGTACCTGTATGATTTCTTTCCGGTAGTGCTCTAACACTTTGGATTTCAAGCCGCCGTTGATCAACGACTGCAGACACATCAACCGCAACACCTGAGCACGCCAAAGCACTTAGAGATGAGTGTATCAAACTATGCGAACTGTAGGTAGCAGCTGCCAGAAGCAAGAGCTAGTCCAACCCCAATGGGAAATACTGCCGCTTCAATGAGGAGTTTCATGAAACGCAATCTATAATCGAGCACAAGTCGATGAAAGCACATAGAATATTCAACAGAAAAGCCATCGGTGACAGGCAGGATTAATTCGGGGTCCATGGTTGCACACCGCTGATAAAAAACCCACTCCTGATGTTGAAGGTAACTTGCCACCAGCGAAATACAGGGAACGGCCACAACGAAGGTATTGCAGATATGAAGTATGTGCCTAGGCATAATCGCCTAGGTCACTGCTGTGCAAAAGATGTAGTGCAAGTATATTCAACATCTTGTTTGTACGTGCAGGCACTTTCTGTGTATGCAGGTAGTGGACAGAAGAACTAAGGAGATAGTAGAGAGATACCTTGGACAGTGGATGGGTCCTGTTGATGCAGTCTTCTATGAAGGACGACGCCGCGTGAGTCTCCACGCCGCTGATGAACACTGCAAAATGAGACCAGAATTGAAAAATCAATGTCAGTAGACCTTTCGGCTGAAACGTGGAATGTGCGTGTGTGCAAAAGCATTCATTCTGAAACCTTGAATACACACACATACTTACATACACGCAAACTCGCGCGCACACGCGTCGGATAGTATTTTCTATATGATCCCAAAAATGTGATGCAAAGTATATAAAGAGCCCAAAGATCCGAATACGTAGCATCAATCCATGTCAGAAGAAATTATACACAGCGAAACACGTCTGCACCACCTCATGTCGTCACTTACTTTGCTCTTGTTCCAGGCAACTCAAAAACTTCTGGTCGTTTGTTTTGCCCATAATATGTTCTGCAAGCAGACGATGAGATGGGGATATGAGTCAAACATAGTGAAGTAGTCAGTGTTCTGAAAAGGGGTTGAGCTGATAGATATGTGGAGGTGGTTTAGTTTAGGGTGACAAGGCAGATATTCTGTCATATTTTGATGAAGCCTTCCGCGGCTCTATATATAGATTCGCAATGTGCATGGATGTTTTAATTACCCCTCACTCTTACCGTAAATACACCTACCACGTATTACTGCTACTTTGATAATTCGAGTGCTACACATCCTTGGCTTCGAAACCCAACTTGACCTTTGAATTGCTGACCGCTAGCGACATTTAGCCGGTTTCAGGAGCTATATTATACTCCTTCCAAAACATCGAACAATTATGTATATGTACACATACTGAACAATGCGTAATTCTTTACTACCCCTCACCTGCTATATTCGTGTGTATCCTCAATGACTGGTGCTCAGCTTGCAAACCCGGGAGTTGTGTGATGAATGTTTTAATCTCTTTGACCGACTTCGCCCCGTGCCGTTCCTACACCGCAGCGAACAAACGCCGTCCCACAAGATAGGAAACTTAGTGGTATGGTAAAAGTGATATATATATATATATGTATGTATATATATATATATATATATATATATATCTGTACATATATATGTCTATATAGATATATATATGTAACATATATATATATATATATATATATATGTTATACATATATATCTATATATATATATATATGCACAGATATATATATATATATATATATATATATATATATATATATATATATATATATATATATATGAATACATACATATATATATATATATATATATATATATCATTGATCTTCTACATATATATTGATTCTGTCAGAAAGGCAATACCGAGGTTCAAACATTCACATATCAAAATTTCACATACATACCTCGTATTTCTCGCTCACTTTCTTGGCCCGTTTATTGAGCAAGGGGCCTACTTGTGCAAAGTTGAGATCGCGGATCTCTTCGTAGACAAAGTCTCCAGAATTGAGGGGAAGCTGTGGACAAAAGACACTATGGGGTAAGCGTTTAGATAGTTACTTTCGTTTCTGTTTACAAGATAATTGCTATATATATATATATATATCCAACGAGCTTTCGATGAGTACAAGCGTTTTTTTCTGGATCGCAACACCTAAATAATATTGTCATTAGATTACTACTAGACTAATATATACATAGACAATTACGATCCAGCCATATACACATCATTGCGAATCATGTGCAATTGTATAGTCTTCGACAACAGACTTGGTAGAGATTTGACACAATTTAAAAGGACTGGTTGTGGGACTATCGTATCGATATGCCGACTACCCCCTTCGCAATATGCCGAAACGGGTTTTCGCAGTTCATATTCACATAGGCACACTAGCTCTGTTCCTACATAATTGCCAACGAGCCACATGCGTGGGATGCAAAGAGGTATATAAAATTCAAATTCCGTCTGATCAGTAGATACATGCAAAGTTAGACACGCTCTTAAATAAAATGTCTGTGTGAGTGTGTTCGTCCGGCAGATATGCTGCTGTATACAATCTGTAAATTTTGATACAGGTGATCACAGACGTGTACATCGACCTAAAATGCTACAAATACCCACGTGACAGCCACCTGCCATCCCAGAACACAGTACATTTGTAGAAACTCTGTTCAAGAGTACTCAACTATGTATAGTTCGAGGTGAGCACTGTTCCTTCTGGGGAATACACAGCCCATCTCTGCAACGTACAGCGCACCTTAGTGCAGCTACTTCACGATTTATGTGCTTCCCAACATATATCTGAACAACAATGATTTTTGATCGTACCCATATAATCGGATACCTTTGTATTTCTTGTGGGCGCATTCGGCCCGTCTGCCGGCATCAGGGCCGGTGGGAGTGACAGGAATCCTGAAGAAAAAAAGTTTGGATGGTTAACCAGGTGAGGTCCCTGATATCTATTTCACTGACCGGAAACATACTGCCATTCGTTCAACACGAATTTTACCGCGAAAGTTTTTCTATGTGCGGATGAAAACATGGTATCACGGATTTCCCAGGGTCCAGTATGAGCTTGTTTGAATGCATAGTGTACGGTTTGCACCTACATAAATGTATACTCAAAAGTTGCCCGACCCTATTCGATATTGCATAATGGACAGAATACACACAATTAGTTCATGTACTTGAGTATCTAAGTGCGCATTCGAACTGGACTGCGACAGCTGTATACAAACTTCTCGGATTTTCTCGCCTTTTCTGCTCAGAAGTACAAATACATTGATATTCACACTTTACACGCTCAGTGCACACCCACACCAGCCTTGATTGACGATCGTTTCCATGTGCATATAAAACGATACGGATCGATCAGATTGTGAATGGACATTTTTAACAAAGGTGATACGTGTGCGCATGTGTCAAGAATCAGCTGTCACCTACACGTAAATATACACACGTATCTATGCATATGTGTATGAGTATATACATTAGCATATTCCCATCGTCACGGTTACATACATACACAGAATATGCGCACATATAAATCATATTTTGCCTTCCTTTAGGAGTGCAAAGCTTGCTCCTGTCCTCCGCAATATTTTCTACGAGGATCATTCTATCCCCCAAAAATAGATGTATATATATGTATACCCGCCCATAGAGTGTGGGTATAACATTCCCTTCCTCAGTTTTAGAATCGTAATTACACACACACATAAATGAACAAGTACAACCTTTACTTGCATCAAAGAGATTGCTATCAGATGGGATCTATAACACTCACAGTGTCACATAGCTCTCTTTTGGGGTAGAATAAAGCACTCATACCATGATTGATGTCCAGCATTTCGTCTATAAGGCCCTCGTACGTCAACTGTGTGCACAGTGGCGTGATCTGTAGTATCAACATATTAGTTCGTGTCAAGCGATACATATTCGTTAGTGTTTCCTGGTGCACGTTAATATTCGACTGTTTTGCAAAATGCATCGAAAAAGAAGAACAAAATAAAATCTCCACTATACTTTATCAGGGGGTATATATATATTAGTAATTTAGGGATATAACTTATTTTAGGATTCTAGAGTCATATAAATATATTCAGAGGTCGAATTCTATACTCCCTGGGGTATATGTGGATTGCATATTCTATAAATATGTCCATGTGATGACATTCGGGTCGTCAATGTGAGGTTCTGATGAACACTGCCACTCAACTCATCACAGACGCAGACGATAACTAATGGCTTGCGGAACAGTATAAATCTATCCATACTCAATTGGTCGTGTGAGTGCAGTAGGAATTAAATTCCTTCTTTTGCAGCTACGCGCACTACATTCCCTCGTTCTGGGGAGGAGCGAGAGCATCACAGTATGAACAAACCTAGCTGTCATACCATATCTACTCTGCGATCTAACAGGACGACGCTGTCGATCTCTTTGTCTAACTCGTCGTCTTGTACATCTGTCCATAAGGAACGTATTTTTGCAATTAAAACGTTAGAAAGAGAATAGCGTTGGGCATAGGAGTGACAGAGCGATTTCTGAACTCAGTAATACTTTGATCACACATCAGAAAAAACTACCTGTGGAATGGACCTTAAACTAGAACAATACTTTCATACATACTTCATATTACACCTAACAATAGTTTGCAATGAGGGCGCACTCAGACAAAAAAAAACTATATATATATATATATATATATATAAATTTATATATATATATATATATATATATATATATATATATATATATATGGGTGTTCTGTGTGTGTGTGTTTGTGTGTGTGTGTGTGTGTACATACATATATATATATATGTATGTATGTATGTAATGTGCATATATATATATATATATATATTATATGCATTATATATATATATATATATTATATATATATATATATATATATATATATATATATATATATATATATATATATATATATATATATATATATATATATATATATATATATATATATATACAATATATATATATATATTATATACATATATATGTATATATATATACACATATATATATGTACATATAATATATATATACATATGTACATATTATATAATATATATATTATATATATATATATATATATATATATATATATATATATATATATTCACATACATATATATACAATATATATATATTATATATATATATATATATATATATATATATATATATATATATATATATATATATATATATATATATATATATATATATATATATATGGTACATACAAGTCGACGATGGGTATTCTTCAGAGTACCTACCTAAGTGTGTGTGCATTCAGAAGTTGCTCAAGTGCACAAGCCGGGACACTGACCCGTATGTTTAGTACAAAACGCATGAGAACAACTACACTTGTGCTAAGTCTGCACACACCCCTTGTGTTGCATTGCGAATTGTGACTACTATGAAGTGGTCAGTGTGGCCACTGTGCGCCTCCGTGTACGTGTTTACACTATTGTCGCTTGTTGTGGAGAAAGCTTACGTATTATTATTACCCCGGTAGAGGGCAAACGAGTACCCATGAAACACTTACCTTGTTCCACAATCATACGTTTCACCATATCGGCCACCAGCTGTACAGCGCAGAGATGGTAAATTAATTGTGCATCAGGGCATCACGTGCGAGAAATGAAGTGAAGTCATGGAGAGAACATATGAGGCAACTGGGTGGGGTAGTAGAGCGCTGTCATACTACGAACACATTCCTATACTGCCATGTCATGAACACACTTCTATTTGAAATAGCCTGTGAGGTGATTGAAAGTGCAGCTGAAAGGCGCACAGGACAGCATTTTGTGATCAACACTGCAGTGAAAAAAAAAAATGCTGTGTGAGCTCTTTATCAGACTATTGTAGTGTCAGAACGAAATTTACGCACCCGTGAAATTGGTCACCAAATTCTCACACAGACGCAAGTGGGCGGTACATGTACTGCCGATTGTTGCGGCCAAATGCGCTGCTAAGATGACACAAAATTAAAATGTGACATACTTTGACTCAAATTGAATGTCCTAAACCATAAACCCGAAATAAATGTAACTTTGAACACTACATGAAAATTTAAACGTCCATACCAGTATGAGGGCAAGTGTCAAACATCTATAATAACTCATACAGTATTCTCAATACAATCACATACTCCGTTGTGTATAGACGCGCAGAAGATCGGGGCAATACAAAGACAAAAACTCCTGATACACACCTTCGCACTCTTCCCTTTCCCGCATATCGTGGGTATCACTCCGTAGACTTCCTGCAGTTTCACCAACGATCTTGCACTAAACACCAGGAGAGCATTCAAGCACAGTATACAAGTTTTAGGGTTTGTAGTACTAAAAATAGAGGTGTTGTTACGCCACATTCTTTCCAGCATCTAGCATTCATTCAGCAAATCCACTATGCAACACTGCATACAGACTCGCTAGTGCTGTAATAAGTACCAATATGGTGTATACGGACGGATGTATGATAAAACTTAAGTTTACGATATATATATATATATATATATATATATATATATATATATATATATGTTTTTAGCTCAAATCTACTAGGATCAGCATCGATATGGTGTATACGAACGATTGTGTGCATAAACATTGAGGCTAGGGCAGATGAATGAACACGACACTGGAGTGTAGTACAAATAACGCTTTGTGTGGCTGCTCGATCAATGTGTGACTACGTAATAAGATATTAACCGAATAGCATCTGCCGAATGATCCAATACACACATGTTGCTGCATTTATATATATGCACGAAAGATTATTCCAGAACGCTTGCACAAGTCTTGAATTCATTATGATGGGCACTTCCAGCTCTAAGCTGGCTCGTACGTTATACATTTCTGCAGGATACCGTTGCAGTTCGTGGTTTGCCATGTGTGTGGCGGTGTGTGGACTTACGCGTAATACAAGGGGGTGTTATCGCCGTGCAACTCAACATCACTGAAAGCGTTGGGCAATTCCATGGACAACAGGTCAGAGTCTAGAGGCACCAAATCCATCGGCAACTCATAGATATTCACATTCCTGTACGGTATAGGTTATACGGCGAGTTATACGACGGCGTGTTGCACACTATGAGTCCGGTGATGCTCGAGAACGCATGCGTATCAGAAACGGAAAATACAAATGCATATGTACTGTCACCATGAATGACCCAACCAACACTGGCAACGGCTACTGTCGTGATAGTGCGTAACATAAACTCAGGGAATACGGGGGAACTCAGCCCATAGACAGCTATTATACAATTCAGAGGTATTCATATTCCTGCACGGCATAGATTATACGACGAGTGTAGTTTACTATGAGCTCTATACTCAGAACAGAATATACGGGAACATAGCCCATAGACACCGAATGTGCATTCACATCTCTAAACGAGGCGATGTGCAATATGGTGTCAACGAGTTGGATTAAGTAGACCGGGGTCTATGGAACGAACGCGTATTGCCTGTCAAGTGTCGCACTATTTTCACAATATACTGTATTTCAATACATAGCATCTTGTATCCCCGCTTGTGCGGCCGAGTTCAAACAGTTATATACGCATATATATATATATATATATATATATATATATATATATATATATATATATATATATACATATATATATATATATGGATATATTATACATATATAAATACAACATATAATATATATATATATATATACATATATATATATATATATATATATATATATATATATATATATATATATATATATATATATATATACATATATATATACATACATATATATATATATATATATATATATATATATATATATATATATATATATATATATATATATATATATATATATATATATATATATATATATATATATATATATATATATATATATATATATATATATATATATATACATACATATATATATATATATATATATATTATAGCACCAGCAAAGAGTAGTGGGTCAACGGACGAGTATCGTATTCAACTACTGAGTACCAGGAGTGCGCAGCTATCAATAAATAATGTGATCTAATGGGTGCTTATGAATATACGGGTATCGTTCATTTGCAGTCTCGGCAAATAGCTTCAGCGAGCGTGCCGGCGCAACGCCTATGATAGTGTAATACTGATACATTGAAAACTGATATATGTATATAGTATCCAGGCCTCCGAGGACGCGAGCATAAGAGCTTGCGCTGCGGGAGTTACTACTAGCCCTTAAATACTGAATAGTGTCGAAATGTCTATTTTGGCTGGCATTCTAGTAGTATGTAGCGACAAAGGTAGTACTGGCTTAAACCAAGTAAACTTTGACGCAAGTAGTTTGACACGCAACTGAGCAGGACATACCCCATGACACCCTCGGCGATGAGCGCTTGTTCGCATAGGATGGTCATTCGCGGAATGAAGGCCAAGAAGTACCGTTTGGACGGCTCGTCTCTGTGGTGGGCAAACCAGCGTCAATAGGTGTCACTATCTCGCTACAGTGCGTATCAAGTGTCAAACTAGTGTCATGATCTCCACAGGGTGTGTCGAGTGTCAAAGTAGTGTCGCAACTCTATGTAATGGATGTGTCGGTGTCAAAATGGTGCCACTATCTGTGTGATGGATGCGTCGGTGTAAACAAGGTGTCACAATATACGTCAGATGCTGTACTGATTCCTCTGGGATAGCTGACGCAGGATGACTCATCAGATACATCTACCTAGCCACGAACATCGACGTCCATATTATCTTTATGCGAAAGTTCTACATACTCTTCGATTCGCTATGTTTAGGCTCATATCCATCAACAGTCGAATGATGTGTGTCCAGCTGAGCTGTTTGGTAAGGTGGCCGTGGTGGTGTATAGATCCCCACAACATTATTTGCTACTTCCATCAGAAATTTTGCCTGTACTGTTACCAAGCACACGTATACCACATACAGCTAGCCTCAACGGCATTTGTTCGCACGTGTAGGAGGCAAGCCAATCAATACCGCACACAAACTGACAGTAAAACCGCAACTAAGATGGTATGGTCAGATTCGTCGGTGGTGTATTGATCGTGCTACAACACACCACATACCAACAGCAGAAACAGATTAAGTAAATGACTTCGCAATGTAGCCATACACGTGACCAACGGTGAAATAAAACTCCACCAACGAGTAAAAGCGACGCAGAGTTCGAATTCAATAATATGTCTATCTAACCTGCGATTTCGAATAGCCCTGAAAATACGACAGACAGTCGATCGTCTGTACTTGTATTGTACAGACACCATGCGCAACCATACCGTATGTGATTGGCGATTGTCTTGACCAGCTGCACCGTAGGCCGTATCATGTAGGTAACATGCCGTAACTCTGTGTCCAGTATATCCTCTAACTGGTACAGTTTTTCCACTCCATGTTCCTGTGAGTACAGATATCAAGGACGCGCAGTTCGTCAACTCCACTACAATGTCACACGATACAATTCAATGTGAAATGACCTAGCACTGGCACCCGCCGATGACATGCACGGCACCTGGACATGACACTGCCACACTGCAAACGAACTGTAAGGCGGGAGTGGTACCATACCAGGTGCTCGCATAAATTACATATGGCCGACTAACTTCAGGATGTACGATACATGAATGTGATGCTGTGACATTATAAAACTTGGTATGGCAGCAGTCTGGTACTGAAAGGTCGTGCGGTGGCAAAGTTTGTTCATGGTGGTAGTGGTATCATAGCAGGTGCTCGTATAAGATACATATGTAACTATCAACATCAGAATTGTACTTATATACCCATGCACTAATCATTCGCTTCTGTGTGCGCACGGACGAGCGTGTAAGTGGGATGAGATAGGAACACACATGACGAATGAGTACCAGGAGTATTCGATACCATCTCACGATGTATAGAGAAATACTGAGTGACACCCAATGCGTTGTGACGAATGCGTACCACGAGTATTTGATACCCTCTCGCGATGTATAGAGGAATATTGAGTAATAACCAATACGTTCGTTGCCAAGATTTTCAGAGACATGACTACTTTGTCGAATAGAGTCGGATGAGGTGTAGTTCAGTACACGCACTTCTGATATGACAACCGCATGACTCACCTTCAGCCAGGAGTACTCAGCGATTGTTCCTAACGGACCCACTAACGTCTCGTCCAGCACCAGAGCCTGATTACAAGGAAGCGAAATCATTCGCTAGTTTGTTAATTTGGTATTCAGGTGTAAATATGCATTGTGATTTGAAAGTGGCTGAAGTTATAGGACCTACTAATGTTATGATTGGCATAAGAGTCTGATAACAATGAAGGGAAATCATCTGTTAGTTTGTTAATTTGGTTTTCAGGTGTAGATATGCATTGCAATGTGAAAGTGTCTGAAGTTATAGGACCTACTAATATAAAGAAAAGCACCAGTGCCTGATAACGAAGGAGCGAAATCATTTGTCAATTTGTTATCCAGATAAAATATGCATTGTAATGTGAAGATATATCAACAGATGGGATCTACTGATATCAAAATCATGAATCAAATTTGTGGTGATAACATCTATTGCAATTAAACTGTGCATCCTGTGAAGTTTAAAGTAACTTATACCTTCAGAATATAACTATTTGAAAAACGCTCTAAGTATTCCAACATATGCTTAATACAATGATGCTTATAGCAAAAAGATTCTATAAACGTGTGTGAAGATGTGTTGGTATGTTTGGCAGCGCTCTTTGTAATTTTCAACTCATCATTTCGGTTGAACACTCATTGTCAGTACGTACGTTACTGATGTGAGAACATATCAATAAACAGATATATATGTATATATATATATATATATATATATATATATATATATATATATATATATATATATATATATATATATATATATACATATATATATAGGCGTATACAATTATCAAAGACCCTCAATGTAGACAAGTATGCATTAATATGCTATTCAGTAGACACTATAAAAACAGATTAAAGTATTTTGAGTGTACATATACATACAAAGTGATCTAGTTTGGATCTACATCATCCTCAATGCCACAAATAGTCACTGACAAACCCTCATCCATGGACTTAGTCACAAGGGACAAGTGAGGGTACACTAATACCACTGTAAGAGAGCTAATACCAGAGGTGTCTTCACCTTGTGGTACTCAATGACCATGAACGTTGTAGGGTCTTGCATACAAACATGAAAGCACGCTCGTATTCTGTGTAATATTACCCATCTATCTCTGCAGACTCTCACAACGCATTCCCAAACTGCAAAGTTCATCTTCGGCTATACATAAAGACATCCTAGTCTAATTTTTACTCTTCTGATTGTGAAGAACATCATGTGGTGGATGTGTTTGCACCAACGTCATGTATAACATAGTATCACCACAGGTTAAGCACTGTGAGCCCATACCTTGGGGGTCGAGGAACCAGACTGGTCCAGTATTTCAACGATTCGTTTGCGGATGTACTCTCGCAATGCAAGCACGTTAATAGGCGACTGCAGAAGATGAGACGCGTTGCGCATCATACTGTCAACAGTTGACTGAAGTTACTAGCTGTGTATTTGGTTTATATGTTCACCTCCGCAATTCTCAAGGGTGTTCTGAGAAAAGAATTGATGGATGTTCGGTGTGGCTTTAGATACACACTGCTGGTTTTGGATCAAAAGACATAGTATCACCGTGGCTTGAGGTGTGGCAGCTGGTGTATCGGGGCGTCAACGTGTTCTACCAGGCGCATAAATTTATTTGACAATGTATTGTCATCAAGGGTTCCTTGCACGTACATACTCACTACATATCCAATTTGTAATCGATATCTGAGATCACTGATCAAAGGTCAACTTTTCCGATTAGAACATTGGGACAAAAAGCCGCTGCCCGCCAAAATGTTTTGGCCCATGAACGAACATATTATAACTAGGCAGCGGTCCTTATTTTTTGGGTTTGGCCCATGAACGAACATATTATAACTAGGCAGCGGTCCTTATTTTTGGGTTTGGCCCATGAACGAACATATTATAACTAGGCAGCGGTCCTTATTTTTGGGTTTGGCCCATGAACGAACATATTATAACTAGGCAGCGGTCCTTATTTTTTGGGTTTGGCCCATGAACGAACATATTATAACTAGGCAGCGGTCCTTATTTTTGGGTTTGGCCCATGAACGAACATATTATAACTAGGCAGCGGTCCTTATTTTTGGGTTTGGCCCATGAACGAACATATTATAACTAGGCAGCGGTCCTTATTTTTTGGGTTTGGCCCATGAACGAACATATTATAACTAGGCAGCGGTCCTTATTTTTGGGTTTGGCCCATGAACGAACATATTATAACTAGGCAGCGGTCCTTATTTTTTTTGGGTTTGGCCCATGAACGAACATATTATAACTAGGCAGCGGTCCTTATTTTGGGTTTGGCCTATGAACGAACATATTATAACTAGGCAGCGGTCCTTTTTTTTTTGGGTTTGGCCCATGAACGAACATATTATAACTAGGCAGCGGTCCTTATTTTTGGGTTTGGCCCATGAACGAACATATTATAACTAGGCAGCGGTCCTTATTTTTTGGGTTTGGCCTATGAACGAACATATTATAACTAGGCAGCGGTCCTTATTTTTTTGGGTTTGGCCCATGAACGAACATATTATAACTAGGCAGCGGTCCTTATTTTTTTGGGTTTGGCCCATGAACGAACATATTATAACTAGGCAGCGGTCCTTATTTTTGGGTTTGGCCTATGAACGAACATATTATAACTAGGCAGCGGTCCTTATTTTTGGGTTTGGCCCATGAACGAACATATTATAACTAGGCAGCGGTCCTTATTTTTTGGGTTTGGCCCATGAACGAACATATTATAACTAGGCAGCGGTCCTTATTTTTGGGTTTGGCCTATGAACGAAACATATTATAACTAGGCAGCGGTCCTTATTTTTGGGTTTGGCCTATGAACGAACATATTATAACTAGGCAGCGGTCCTTATTTTTGGGTTTGGCCCATGAACGAACATATTATAACTAGGCAGCGGTCCTTATTTTTTGGGTTTGGCCTATGAACGAACATATTATAACTAGGCAGCGGTCCTTATTTTTTTTGGGTTTGGCCTATGAACGAACATATTATAACTAGGCAGCGGTCCTTTTTTTTGGGTTTGGCCCATGAATGAACGAACATATATTATAACTAGGCAGCGGTCCTTATTTTTTGGGTTTGGCCCATGAACGAACATATTATAACTAGGCAGCGGTCCTTATTTTTGGGTTTGGCCTATGAACGAACATATTATAACTAGGCAGCGGTCCTTATTTTTTGGGTTTGGCCTATGAACGAACATATTATAACTAGGCAGCGGTCCTTATTTTTTGGGTTTGGCCTATGAACGAACATATTATAACTAGGCAGCGGTCCTTATTTTTGGGTTTGGCCTATGAACGAAACATATTATAACTAGGCAGCGGTCCTTATTTTTGGGTTTGGCCCATGAACGAACATATTATAACTAGGCAGCGGTCCTTATTTTTGGGTTTTGGCCTATGAACGAACATATTATAACTAGGCAGCGGTCCTTATTTTTGGGTTTGGCCTATGAACGAACATATTATAACTAGGCAGCGGTCCTTATTTTTTGGGTTTGGCCTATGAACGAACATATTATAACTAGGCAGCGGTCCTTATTTTTTTGGGTTTGGCCTATGAACGAACATATTATAACTAGGCAGCGGTCCTTATTTTTTGGGTTTGGCCCATGAACGAACATATTATAACTAGGCAGCGGTCCTTATTTTTTGGGTTTGGCCTATGAACGAACATATTATAACTAGGCAGCGGTCCTTATTTTTTGGGTTTGGCCTATGAACGAACATATTATAACTAGGCAGCGGTCCTTATTTTTGGGTTTGGCCTATGAACGAACATATTATAACTAGGCAGCGGTCCTTATTTTTGGGTTTGGCCTATGAACGAACATATTATAACTAGGCAGCGGTCCTTATTTTTTTGGGTTTGGCCTATGAACGAACATATTATATTATAACTAGGCAGCGGTCCTTATTTTTTGGGTTTGGCCTATGAACGAACATATTATAACTAGGCAGCGGTCCTTATTTTTGGTTTTGGCCTATGAACGAACATATTATAACTAGGCAGCGGTCCTTATTTTTGGGTTTGGCCTATGAACGAACATATTATAATTAGGCAGCGGTCCTTATTTTTGGGCTCGTGTCGTTTCATATTTTTTTAAAAATAGATTCTTATCATAATCTAATCACAATGATCATAATCTCTTAAGTATACTTCAATTCAATTTGGAGGAAGTTAGTGTTCATTCGTATCATTCAAGTTCGACTATTTATGGTTAGCGATTGATATATTTACCATCGGTATGCGCTAGATGATCTATTCGGAGCCAAAGAAAGCAAACATCGGGAGTTGAAATCGCTGGGACCAAACAAATATGTACTGTATCCCAGTTATTTAGACTTATCTCCTTCCGACATATTGTAACAATGAGAATAAATATATCTAAATGGCAATGGTTCCGACTTGTCGCGCATCATATATGGTTTAAAATGGTTTTATCACTTCATTTCTGATACATACCAGTCCCCATGCACCAGTGTCATTCGCCGCGCACTACCACTCGGTTATTTATATCGCATATACTTTTGGCCGATCACATGTCACATCGTACGAGTTGTTGCGACATGACCCTTGTGACGCAACACGCTGATTGCTACTCACGTGCGACACGGGATTATTTTTTTTAGCTCTCGTAACGATATACTTGTGATAGGGGTGCATAGTTCTGTTGAACAGTTTGTGCGGAACTTTATCTCGTCTCGAAACAGTCAACATGGTTCACCACAGTGATATGTTACTCGAGCCTATCTTGACGTGCTGCAGCACATACAAGAGTGTGCGGTAGATACTCGTGACGATACTCGGTCTGTAGCGATGGTATTTCGAAGCTGTATAGCGTAGTCGGTACTTGGAAGATTTATCCGATACCAAGGCAAACCAAATCGAGGAGCTAGATGTCAATAGCCAGTGTGATATCATGGTATCCCAAGTCCAGGCGGTGGATGCACCAGCGGTGGACGAGGCGGGTTTGCAGAAAGCCACCTCCCCTGGCACGTGATAACGATGTAAACAACTGCATATGAAGACAGTGACGACCATGACCCTCTAAATTCGGGTCATGCTAAATGTGTTACAGAAAGAGCGAGCCCTGATGTCCGCCTTGAGACCTTGCTGCAGTAAGCATGTCATACTGTGGACGATGTAGACTTGTACTGCTCCTCGGTTGTCGGTGCTGCGAATAAGGACCTGTCAAATGGGCACGTACGAAGCTGCACAACACCACCCCAAGACTCCCGCCACAAACCCATCGGATAGCTGAATACCACACGCCCAATCGCTGTGACTTTGATTTGCCACGTGTGTGGGTCATGCGCCCACGGGCTGACGATCTTGGAGGTCGTCCGAGTTGTGAGTGGAGCTTGGGGCCTATGGCTGAACACACTACATACATCAGATTGTATTACCCTAGGTAGGGTAGTTCGACACCATTACTTAGGGTACTAGCTAGCATGGGGTGTACTACTGACTTGTACGGATGAGTTGAAGGCGCTGGCCGGTGTGTTAAGCTCGGAAATTTAAAACAAAAATAAACAAACGACAAGAGTTGACGATGTGCACGTAGGCAACAATGATTGGGAAACGTGCGGCACAGGCTTTCTTTCGCCGTCTGATAATACTTCACGCCAATTGTCAAGTGTTCGATTGGGATTGACCGCCGCTGTATGTCCAACAGAACAGTCCAGGTCACAGCCCAGTTGTGTACGCAATGTGTTAGCAGCACCATCTAGTATTCACTGGGGGTATGCCTGTGAACGCGGGGTTGCATTGGTCGAAACAGAGACCTAGGCCAAAGTATCTGCTAATAGCTCAGCATCATTATGTTGTCTCACTACGATCTGAAGTACAGCGCTGACTTCCAATAACCCCCTGGGTAGCCCACACATGTATACACCGCCATACGAACGTGAATAGAATACCGGCGTCACTGGCCATGACCCGATCATCTATAGCTGTGGTTCAAGCACCATGCATTGTAGCATTGCCTTCATCAGTTGCACAGTGAGCTCCGCCTGACATCGCAAATGGGAACTGTGCCATCGTCAAAAATAGTGTGCACTGAATTGTATTTGCAATATGATAGCGTGGACAGGTGACCCGGCACACTCGCGTCCTGTGACATGACGATAGTCGTAATTCTGAAACAAATATAAAATGCCTCATAATGTGTCGACAAAGACAGAATACGACAACAAACAGCAACGGTATGAATGCCAAAACCGTTGCATGCGTACTTACCAATGTTACCCGGCACAACTCACTAATACAAATCATTTGCAAGGTTTATTTATGAGTACGCTTATCACAGAAGTGCATCATTATCATTCATACTGGGTACTGAAGTGCACCCATTAAATCAGACACGTTGTCGGTCCATCATGACTCGGACAATTGCACCTTCACCGCCCGCCTCCACAATCTGCTTCGGGATTTTGAAGACAACAAAGTTTAGTATATATATATATATATGCATATACATATACACATATATATGGATACATATACATATACATATATATATACATACACATATACATACATACATATATATACACAAATACATATACATATCATCATATGCATATATATATATACATATATATATATATATATATATATATATATATTATATATATTATATGTATAATATATATATATATATATATACATATATATATTATATATATAATAATTATAATATATAATAATAATGTATATAATAATATACATCATACGCATATATGTAATAATAATAATATGTATGCATATGTATATTATTATCATATTACGCATTATATTATTATATAATAATATTAGCAATATATTATATTATTATATATAATACATATATTGTTAATAACCATATAATAATAATATGCCATTATTATAATACATGCATAATACATATGCATGCATGTAGCGCACACATTGTATACACACATATACATAATGCATATGCCGTGCATTACATACATACGTATACAATGTAATACGCATGCCACATATGTAATATTATGTGCATTACACGTACATATAATAATAACATACATACATATATATGCTATACATATATTACATATATGTAATATATGTATATAATATATATACCAATAATAATATAATAATAATAATATGTTATTATTATATATACACGCCATATATATATATTATTGTATGAATATATATACATATATATATATATATATATATGTGTGTGTGTGTATATGTATACATATTTATTTATATATATATATATATATATATATATATATATGTATATTTATATATATACATATAAATATAGATATAAATATAAATATATATATATATATATATATATAAACTTTACACGAGTCGACGGAGTTAAAAAGCCAGTCTGGATTATCTGCTTGACTTGTAGATTTATAGTTCATTCATAGTAACGTAGCAATCTTTGCATATATACAGTCTTAACTAGTATTGGTGATACAACCCGCTACGTGCGATTCTCTACCACACTTCACAATACTTATGACACATGTATGGCTTATGCTCAGCTGAGTGCGCATACCAGTATGAATACATACATACGAATCACTTACCGCCTTATGGAAACCCAGTACCGTGGCACAATTAGTGGTCTGTGGCAATTCCATGCATCGGAAGACATACTTGAGTGCCACATCCCGCTCCTCCTCGGATAGATCTTCGACGGCTTGCTTTATGTTGGCGCTTTTAAAAGAAGCAAACACCTAACATGGAAGATAGATATATGACATAACACAAATTGGTGAGAAAACAAAGTGTAACACAAGCCCATCGATTGGTTGATAGGTAGATATTCTGACCTATAACGATAGAAGGCGAAAGAGCAGGAAAACGAGCTCGCTTATCCCGCGAGGGCTCGTCCACCGTGATATATACATCTAACGGCAACGTAAAAGTGAAATTGCACAGCATCACACCAGTTTCAATTGTTCCGTAAAACCACAACATCTTCAATATTTATATATAAGATATAAGATAAGCCGTATAGTTGCAAGGATATAGAGGACCAATCCACGTATAATCGATAACAAAATACAACGACAACTCGTCGAAGACAACAATTTCTCTAACATATGTGAGCCATAATCAGCTCTAATAGATGATAACAACGCACTCAGAGCTGCCACTATCACATACAATTTCTATAAAGCACATAGTCCCATGTTGCACAGATATGCACCGACGCTTTGCAGGAGGCATTGGCGTGTCTAGGCTATGCTACTAACAGCAGAAAGCAGCAACAGTACGTAGCCCTAAACTACTTATCTATGTATGCATGTTATGGACAAGACAGGAACACCACGCTATCTAGCTCCTCGGCGACCACTATCTCATTTTCTATGCTAGTAAAATCACGTACACACTCAGTTGCCATACTCGTATGCAATCAAAACCTCGCACTCACAACGGCACTTGGCCCATGAACTAGTGACTGCACAAAAATGGGATGATACCTCACCCACGGCAATCACCAAAGCGTCTTTAACGGCTTGGCTAGCACGGTACATAGGAGCTCCTGCCGCCTCTTTGAGTGCAGCACTGCTTTTTCCAGAGCTCACCATCTGTGGACGTACAAAGTTTCGATTGAGAACTACATGGAATGTCCCGATTATCAGAGATAAATATATCAATGACATCTGTTCTGATTAGGGGTAACAGTTAAGGTCAAATACCTTAGTACTAAGAGAACGACATTGCTCGACAAAGGCTAACAGTGAAAAAAGAAAAAATGGTTGATATGATTATAAAAGCAAATTAATCCTGACAAGATCACACCAAAATGTATTTAACATATGAAATTTTAGAGCAACCGTCCAACATTACTCCTATGAATATGAATACATGTACATAAATATATAGATATACATATATCAATATTATATATATATATATATATATATATATATATATATATATATATATATATATATATATATATATATATATATATATATATATATAATAATATATACATATAATATGCATATATATACATATATACATATATATATATATGTATATATATATATATATATAATATATATATATATATATATATATACCAACAATAATATATATATATATAATACATAATATTATATCATTATAATACAATAGCCAATATATATGTATATATATATATAATTAATAAATATATATATGTATCATATATATATATAATAGCAATAATATAATAATGTATGTCATACATCATGTTATGTAACATATCATACATAATATGTATGTTGCTGGTTATTGTATTCTTACAATACATGTATATTGCCAATAACCAATATACATACATATGTGTCATGCAATATATTGTGTATTGATGCATACATCAACATCAACATTGGCAACATATTGCAATAATCATAATCCAATGGCAATAGCAATAATTGGCTATATGTATGCACATATTACACAGCCACATAATATTATACATCAATAATACAGCATCAATACATGGCTAATAATAATATTAATGGTAATAATAATATAATAATAATATTACAATTATTGTTATTATACATATTACATAACATATAATGTTGGCTAATAGCCATATGCCAATGATGTTGCAATGTGTATAATATGTGTAATATTATTATTATGTATACATAGCCAATTGTATTAATAGCACATAGCAATAATAACACATGCACGTATGCATTTATTGTATGTCATTATAATATGTATTATTAGCCATATACATATGTATATATATATAATATGTAATATATATATATATATATATACCAATGTTGGCATACATATGGTATTATTGTTATGTTGTTGTATGATGTATACATATCATACATGTTACATATATAATATATATAATACATATATATATATATATATCATATATATATATATATATATATATATATATATATATATGCTATATTGATACATGATATGTTGTGTGTATGTGTTGTGTGTGTATGTATATATATATATATATATATATGTATATATATGTTTGTATATTATGTATATTAATTTAATAATATATATATATATATATATATATATATATATACTCTTCTGCCTTTTCGTAAATTTAAGCGTAATGCCTATACTCGTCTTTAGAAACAATAAAAATAGGGGATGATGTTAGTACTACACCCTCACGAACCTGCCGTAAAGTGGCCACAAGTGCTTCGGAATCAGAAGCTCTATCTTCGATTTCGTCACTGCCGGTATATTTCTTCTCGTCATATTGATCCACATCGACTGAACGATGTGTAGATTGCTTCCTGTCCATCTTCATCTTGAGGATTGTGTGTGTCGTAGTATGTATTTAGCGACTGCTTAATGTAAATAGTAGGCGTATGTATGTTGTGTCCTCATAGTAGTCCCATATTTTAATATGGTGCCAAAGGTAAAAAGTTATAGATTTTGTAACTTTTACAAAGAAGTAAATAGAGAACGGGCATTCTCCGTTGGTAGCGAAACTCTAAATATTGTCCAATAAAATTTCTGCTATGATTATTTTTAGGTTTAATAATTGACTGAAAACCGATCTGTGACATATTTCACGATATTCTATTGGTCTATATGTTAACTGGCAAATAGACGTATTGCTATTGTTTATTATTTTGGTTTGTTGTCAACTTAAAGTGGTACAATGAATATTCATCTATCATCCTGCACAAAATGTATTTACGTACAGTACTGCACAACTTCCTTCACCTGTGTATTTACTATTTACTATCCAACCGTGTCTGGCGTTCTCAGCACAACTTGCCTTGTAACAATTGTGACGTTCTTTGAGGGTGCTTACAATCATCAACCTATAAATAGAACTTTATTATGTGGCTGATCTATACATAGCCATCACTTGGTGGGAACGTGCACGCCAAGTACAGCAAAATGACTACATTGTTAGGCAGCATATCGGTGATTTATTTGCTCACTTTCGGTATCTCCACGAGAATACTTAACGGAGCCATCACCATGGACGTGTTATACTGCAGTTTTATCCCGGATTATGGTACGAAATATTATTGCTAGATACAACTGTATAATTGAAGTATATCATCTCATGCAGATCCAAGTTTGTACTTTGCAAGCGTAAAAGCACATGTTCGAACAAATCAACTATTTGCACACACACACACATATATATATATATATATATATATATATATATATATATATATATATATGTATGTATGTATGTGTATGTGTTCGTATCTCTATCTGTATGTGTATTTTATATATATATCTCTCTCTTAGTTTGTATCTATATATATATATATATATATATATATGAGTGTGTGTGTTTGTGTGTGTGTATATATATATATAAACATTTTATATATATATATACATATAAATATATTATATATATATATATATATATATATATATATATATATATATATATATATATATATATATATATATATATATATAACACACTGTTATAGAATGCATTAATTATTCAAACAAGATACCTAATTCTTCAATATGGGATCTCGTTCGCGACTTTCTCCCACAAGTGCGAAGGATCGCATTACAGATAGACATTGCCAGAGTATACAGACAATAATATGATGTAATTATTATCTGTAAGTAGAGACATGTACAAAGGTGTATCAGATATGCAGCAACGACGACCGTCTCGTGGCTCTAACGAATAGAAGAGAGAACCTTAATCATCCTCCGACTCGATGACAATACATAAGTCAGGATGTATATACATTCGCCACGCTACTAGCGTATCACCACTTCAGGAATCGCGGCAGTATTATGGATCAGCTATTTTAATCCAAGGTATCCCTCAATGATAAGTGGGCTTGTTAAGCGGATACCCACTCCATTGATTGCGAATTATATACATCGCAGCTCTGATACTTGAGCTTTGGATTCAACTTCATCCGATGCCAAGCCACAGAAGATTAAAGCGAATCACAGCAGATTTAGTTATTCGCATATTGTTCCGTCTCGGCATGTGCATCCATGTACGTGTGTTGATCTTCATATCCAATGTCCTGTGCACACCAATTCTCGGCCGCGTGGTCTAGGTTAATATATTTCATGTTTATTGCTTATTACGGAGGTTTGAGTAACTTTATCATATTTTCGTATACCAGGAAAGTCACGGCATTCACGGGGAAAGCACGCAACAGACATTGAGCTCCCCCTCGGTAGAGTCCCCTGAATCCCTCTTCTTTGAATATATTGCGCATGCACTCCATCACGCCCGGGCTTCGGCCGTTCTGCGTTGCCATGGCTTGTATCTAAAAATTACAAATTGGTATTCATGTATTATTATCGCGCGATACTTGTGACAATATGAGTTGATATGTGGTGTTCGTCTGCGGTGTTTATATGAGGGGCGAGAATATATATAATGCTTACTTGGCGTACTTTTGAGAATTGCAGAAAAGAAGAAGTGGGAGGAATATATTATAATGGTCACTTGGCGTACATACGATAAATGTAGAAATGAAGTATATTATACACCGTAGAATGGCTTGTTTCTGTATTTGTTACACTCTCTAACTGCGAAAATAAAAAAGATTGTGAATGGAATCAATGAACATAAGTCTACCAAATACAATCAAATTGGACCTGTATAGTTAAAGTCAGGACATGACAGCCCTACTATAGTCTATGCAGTCAACCAAAACACGCAGCCATAACCTGCACGGACAGAAGCTCGCACTACCAAGACACACAGACTGGCACATACATGCCCCAAGAACAACTCACACGTACACACAACACTTACGCAGCAGGCACGCAGATCAAAGCCATACCACGGGAAGGGAGACATACGAACTGCAACCAGGCACGACCACATTGAACCACAAGGAGATCAATGCACTTGATGCACGCACAAAGAAGAACATATGACCGACATGCCCTCACTAACTCACACCTCACATGCATGGTACGCGCACATCGTAAAGTTTTCGCAACATTCTGGAGCGCATGATCCGTGTTGCAACCGCGTACCTGAGTTTTAACACGGTCAATTGGTATGATCGAGCCCCAACTGGCCATCCCGGCCAAACCGCCTGCTACAAAGGTTGCCGTATGCTCATTGATCTGCAACAATGTGATCATCAAGCGTTTGCTCTCTTCGTAGGTGCTGTATACACAAATCATCGAGAAGAGTTTGAACCATGCGGAAGCACGATCACAGCTTGTCCCGAAGCAAACTGATAGGTATTGGTCCTGTACAGCAGGCATGCCGGTATTTCAGAACCAACACGCAAGGTCTGACACAATTCAATAGGTCACATGATAAATACGAGCAGAGGGACATCGACAAAACCTCTACTATGGAATGGGTGTATAAAGCCTGGCTCATAAATGCGAACAGAGTAGTTAGTATACACAAAGATCCCATGTACACGACCAATGCCAGGGCACACAAAGAATATCAGGACGAGTTCGGAGAATATACTTACGTCGAATAACGTCCATGTGCCGAGCGGACACGCGTGTGCACTCATAAAGCAAGGCCGAATGCACACTGCGCACTTACAAAAAATACGCTAATGTGCTCGGCGTGTCTCGAGCCACACAGGCGGTGTAACCACGGTACAGTCCACGCACCCCATCACGGCGGACAACGGCCCGTATGCAAGAAAACATGCTAGTATACCTAGACAGGGACGAAGCGTACAAGTCAAGGCTGTAAGCAAACGCTGTTACGGGCTACAGGCTAGCTACCAAGGTTCAAGCAAGGAACAGTATCTCACCACTCGATCCGAGTGTTTTCCGAGACAATGGTGTGCATATGTGGCAGACAAGCCCGGATGTACGGTGGCTCTACATGCAGAAAGGAGGAACAGTTCGGAAAACCGTAGTGGCAGATGGCATAGTTCAGGGTTTAGCTTAACCCCTAAAGGCCCCAAGTAGAGTGTGCCAGAATTTTAACCTCTTCAACCACTGCAAGCAAGCCTCTCTAGACTTGATCACCAAACTGGGAGTGTAGTGTAGTGCGACTGTCGACAACGATGGGTTCTACACCAGGAGAATCGTCGGTGCAGTGAGTACCACGGTAGATAAAACCAGATAGACTACTCAAGCAAACGTATATATGAGCACATACAATGTAAAGGACTACTCAAACACTCCCCATTATGATCCAGTAGTAACCGTGTTGCACCAGACCTGCGGATGCACCACGAAGCGTAGTGACCTCGCCCTAGATTAGATTGTTATATAATCACACACAACCAGATCCCAACGATCCATATCTGTACACCAATTTCCGACCGTACCTGCGGGCACTTCCCATGCCGCGATCCAACTGCATCTGTATCTTGATCAAATCTGTGGGTGTGGTAACGACCGTGGTAGCGACACCCGATGCCAGACCAGAAATAAGCACTGCGGACTGGGAGTCTGTGCCTGGACGGTGGCGGTGGATGCTGCTCTTGGTAGCCTCGTACGAGGCGAAACAAACAGCCTGAAATAAAATGTGGGGGAGGGTGTACTTTATATCTTATGTGCAAGAGATTAGCATGAAAATGGTAGCGCTGTCGCCTGATGCCCGATGATTCTGGATTCTGCGGTTTGCGAGTCTAAGCTAAGCATTCTACGATGCAAATACATGTTCTGGATTGCAAGTTTTAAATGGCTAGATGCGTACGAGCCAGCGATTCGCCCTGGATTAGGGGCTCACAGTCAACTTCAATAAAGTCATGCAGATTACGTGGTCGTCGAATTCGTGCCCACAAGATAGAATGACTAATGGTGTTATGACATAGTGTAATACAATACGCCCGGAGAGGAGGTGGAGAAGAATATTACGGTAATGGCATTCAAATATATACGTGTATTGGGGAGAGATAGAAGCCCGGCTTAAAAAAGGCTTCAATCGAACGGTTGCAGTGTGATATGATTATAATGCTTCAAGTGAAACTGAAGGATTGTAAAATAATATTTCTCGTACATGACATCTGACATATTTGGTAGCGAATGCTTTGTTTGCACACTACGCCTTAAACTGTATTTAATGTGGAGCTAGGTCTGGTTCGTAGTCGATCTATTGATTATATAGAAAAGTATAACGCGCAGCCTGTTGTATGAAGTGTCCATAATGCGCGTATCACGAGGAGGCGAACATTGATACAACGAGTAAATCAGGAGACTTCCAACTTGATTCCAGTACAGGAATCATGTAAGAATACTCCGGAGATGTATCTAATCAACCAGACACAATGGTATATCAATTGGTATTATAATATGGCTTGGTGACGTTGTTGACGTATCTGAATGGTCTATCGCTTGGTATTACAAGATGGCTTGGTGACGTTGTTGAAGTACCTGGTATACAGCCACACCACTGAGCGGCGCACTGAGGCCCTTCCATAAGGCGCGCACCCCTCACCGTTGACTGTGGAGGTGAGGCAGTGCCAAGAACCTAACGCAATGCAAACCAGATGTGATATGATTGTGCATTCAGTCAATGTTTTCGAGTTGTTCGTATATGTTCCGGATGATAGTAAGACACCTACCTATAGCGAGGGACAGATGCCTGCGTATGATGATCATGCAGACACCGCCTCGGATGCGCTCCTTCAGCACGCAAAGCGCCAACTTTCACTAACGACAGCTCTTGAGATTGGCACAAGATACACCTTTGGAACTGTGTAATAAAACACACAGTCAATGCATCGAAAACCTACATGAAAATGCCAGAGTTTCAAAAACACGCAGTAGAGCTTGTATACCTGCATATGGTGAGTGTTGCGCTTGCATTCGCGTTTTCAACACTTCAAAGGGCTGTCCTATTGTGATACCAACCATTCCACCTGTATTTGAAAGCGGCATGATGCCGGTAATCAGCCAGAGTATTAAAAAACACATTAAGTATGCACGGACTAGAAAACTCAAACTTGGAAAAGCCATAAAAATCAGTTTACAACAGTAAGTTATAACGTACTAAAGGCTAGGCCGGATCAATGTTAGTCCAAAAATACATACGTACAGATAGGGGTCAAGCTCACCAAAATACAAAATATAGATAAATAGACACATGGATATACACAGGTATATTCATGAATCAATACCAGTATAAACAATGTATAATAATAATAAAAATACGTAACAACAAAATTGTGTAAAAGTATATATTA
>LUCW03000184.1:0-20000 GCA_001586965.3 Sphaeroforma sirkka
GCCAGAGCGACGCATGCCACTCGTGGATGCGGATTTCAAAACGACGATGCGATCTAGCTATCAGCGGTTGTAGTGATGATGAGGAAGATGATCTCATACAAATAAGTCATATTTTAAAAGAAAGAGCTCACGCGTTCACGCTTAGGCGACCAGATAAATAGAGCCACCTCGCAAAAAATACTAGACTTCAGAATTTCTTAAGATGCCTAAAAGAACATACTTTTAGAATGGAAAATTGTGAGAGACATCATAGAGTTGTTCATGCCCCTGTGTCAGTACCCAGCACTAAAGTGAGGAACACTAATAGATTACCCTGATGCAACAGGAGAAGACTAAGTCAGTACTCAATAACCTAAGCAGATTCTGAGAAGCATACAAACTAAGCACCTCAAGGAACCTGAGCAATTCAATATGACCATTTTTGACGGATTCAGGCCCCACCAGTAGACTATCTGTTGGATAAGTTTTTCAATGACATGCAGAACAAGAAGCTGAACGTCGAAGTGCGCACAGAGCGTGCATAAGACAATGGTGATGTTAGGAGGATCATTACCGCAACTCAGACAAGAAAACCCATCCACTTCAACCCCTCAAAAGTACAAAGATACAAGCACTTATGTACTTCGGACAACAAAATACAAGTGAATTATCAGAGCAGGCCAAGTTAACCTGCTGGAAGTGCAGGGCACTTGTCAGATATAGAATTACTAATTAAGTGTCATACTAAGGACTGAGGCATGTTGATAATCGCAGCATCCAAGATGCAAGGAGATCGAATGCTAAGGGAACAGTTGGGTGAAAGTGCAGAACAAGCGTCAAAATTCACAGACAACCATCCGTAAAGAGGAGAATAGCACTACCACTGCTCTCAAACGATATAAACTGGACAACGGTGCACTCCAACCAAAACAAGCCAGTGGACAGACACAAGAGAAGAAAGGGGCACGTGAAGAGCGCTGCAAAGCGACCCTACTGTCTGATGATAAAAGCAAATGTTCCACATCGGTCTGTAGTAAATGTCCCAAGAAAAAAGGTAAATCAAGCCAATCAGGTTGAGTGGAGCGGGCCAAGAAGGATATACAAATAGCAAGACTCGTCCATTATCTCTGGCAAGGTAGAAGACATAACAGAAAGTGATGAGCACTAAAAAACAACTGGTGGGCGTGGAAGCAAACATGATTGACCTGGCTGACAGGCTCAATGTATATACAGATGAAGAAACATTGTTAATAAATACGAATGATTTAAATTATAAACCTTTATCCTTACTTCCCGCGCCACGAAACCAACGTTTACATATTGAATTACAAATTAATGGCAATACATACAATGTATTAGTACACCTCGGGCGCACAACGCTCATGCACGGACAAGGGTGTTGTAACAGAACTATATCTCTATCAGAGCGCAACCGGACTACATACAATTAGCAAAACAGATGCAAGAATACAACGCACAAGATCAACCAAAAGTTTGTGACATTAATTATGGAGGTAGGAAACCCTCTCAGTGTTTTGAAGTATTGAACCCACCAGACAAGAAGGCACCAATACTTCTCAGTATGGACATTCTACCATACATAGGTATATACAAAGCAGGATTAATCAATCCAATTTATACCAACAGATGCAAAATGGGAATCGCTCCTCACACAACATGAAGAGGACCCGAGCATGAACAAGAAGGTTATGGAGAGTCACTCACAGACCTACTGTCTCATTACCTACGAATAAAATTAACGTCAGACAAATGAGGCACGCTAAAGTCAACTTTATACCTCACAACTGTATTCCGCAAAAAAAATGAAAACGTACAAAGGTGGCTTTACAGATGGTCACATATACAAACGCACCACACCGACAACGGTGAACCTACCGCTGTTATCAATAGGTGAAGATGACCAAACAGGTCTCCTCAAAGAAAGTAAGAACATGTCTAGACTTAACGTGAGATCAATTATCAATATGAACAAGACAAATTTGTGTTACCGAAAATATAGAAATTCTTACACAACCTACAAGGAGCACAATTCTTTTCGCAGCTATATCTCACAGAAAGGTTTTATCATTTCTAGTAGACGAAACAAGCCAATAATTCTTCACATTCTAGTGGAGAGAAGCGCAAATTTATTCAAGTCAGCGCCGTTTGGACTAGACTCACTCATAGCACAGTTCAAGAGAGTCATGGCAAACTTGCTCATAGTCAACAAAGGTGTGCAAGTGTATGTAGATGATATAGTCATTGCGAGTCTTACAAAAGAAGAACACCGCAAGACAGTTCGGGAAGTAATCAAGCGACTGAATGGAGCAAACTTCCGACTCAATCACAACAAGTGTGCCTTCGCGGTCAAAGTGGTCAACATTAAAAAGTCACCACACAGGGACTCAAAGCAGATACTGAAAACAGAAAAGGATGATGGACCTGCACAAAGCGGTGGGACTAGCGAATTGCATGCGCGACCATGTCCCCAACTTTGCCCACACAACGAAACACTTCTGGAACCTAATGAGGAAAAATGAACCAGGACATATCCATGTTATGGACTCTGGAACTCAAAAAGAAGTGGGAAGAACTCAAAGAAGCCATCGCCTGTTCACCGACACTAGCATAGGCTGACATAGATGGGGTACCGTTTCAAATAATGAAGGATGCTAGTGACTATGGCCTAGAAGGATGTTTATTTCAAGTCATCAATAGAGTTAGCAGAGTCATTTTCTATTTCTCAAAAGGCTTGAATCCAGCACAACCCAGCACAACAACGCTATGGCACAAATACTAAAGAGCTACTAGCATTGGTATACAGCCTGGAACATTTCTCCGAATACATTAAGGGGGGGGGACCATAACACTGTGGACAGATCACAAAGCGCTCACGCAAATGAACAGTCAACAGACGTTACACCCAATGTTAGCCAAATGAATAGCAAAAAAAACAATCCACCACCACTTCTCCATCATCCATGACCCAGGCAAGGACAATCAGATGGCAGACATGTTGTCGCGTGTACATGACGACACTTTTTTTCTAAAACTTCCGGAAGTTTGCTCCATTTAGTTGCTTGATTACTTCACGAACATTTTTGCGGTGTTCTTCTGTTAGACTAGTAATTACTATGTCATCTATATACACTTGCACATATTTGATGTCTAAGAACAAGTGTGACTCGTTGGAATTGTGCTGCGAGTGAGTGTAGGCCAAATGGTGCTGACTTGAACGAGTATTGCGCTCCTCTCCATGTCGAGAACGCGAAGAAGTGGTGGCTTGCTTCGTCTTCTAGAAAATGGTGGAATCTTCCTGTGAGACCTAACTTTGAGAAGAATTGTGCTCCTTGTAGGTTGTGTATTTCTTCCATTATTTTTGGTGGCACGAATTTATTTTGTACATATTGGTAGTTGACCTCTTGTAAGTCTAAACATATTCTTACTTTTTTGAGAATATCTATTTGATCATGTTCACCTGTTGACAACAATGACAGGTTCACCGTTGTTGGTGTAGAGTGCATTTGTTTATGTGACCATCTGTGAGCCACCTTTGTACGTTTTCATCTGTTTGCGGGATATAGTTGTGAGGTACAAAGTTGATTTTAGCGTGCCTCATTTGTCTGACATTGATTTCATTTGCAGGTACTGTGACTATAGAGCCTGGTAAGTTGCAATGTGCGTTAGCAGGTATGTTTCCATTGGTGTCTAAGTGATCTGCAAGTGACTCTCTAAAACCTTCTTGTTCATGCTCAGGGTCTTCTTCATGTGGTGTGAGAAGTGATTTCTATTTTGCATCTGTTGATATAAGTGAATTGATTAATCCGGCTATATATACATACCTATGTATGTATGGTAGAATGTCCATATCGAGAAGTATATGTTGGTGCCTTTTGTCTGGTAGGTCCAACACCTCCAAAGCACTGAGAAGTTTTAATTCCTCCGTAATTAATGTCACATACTTGGGTTGAATTTTTTTCCTTCCTATTCGGCATCTGTTTGTGCTAGTTGTGTATAGCCTGGTTGCGCTCTGACAGAGAGGTATAGTTCAGTTACTATACTTCTGTCCATACATGAACGTTGTGCGCCAGAGTCTACTAGTGCATTGTGTGTACTGCCATTAATTTTTTTGTGTCAATGTGTAATCGTTCTGTCTCGTGGTGCGGGAAGTAAGTAGAAGTTGCTAATTTATATTATTTGCATTTATTAGAAACGTTGTTTCTTTATCTGTATTTACATTAAGCCTATCGGCCAGGTGTGTTGTGGTCAGAACCGAGTTACGCTTAGTCAAGAGTGCTAAGTCTGAAATAAGTGAACTCAGTCAGAAGTGCCATTGGGAATGGCGCTACGGCTATATTTATTAATCACCATCCTATGTGGAACCAGACTTTCTCTACCATCGGGTTATGAGAAAATACCCGTCTCTATGGTTTCGGATGAGTCATCACTTTTATCTCGTTTAATTCTATATTTAAAACTATGTGGGGCTGGCATCACCTTGCAATAAGAACATACACGCTCCCCGCGCGACTATTTCTCTCTCTTGGTCTTGTCCTATTGGGTTGCTTTGCTTGGGTGCACCGTTGTTCGGTTTGGACCGTTTGGTCGTAGTGGTTGTGCTACTCTAAGATTGGCTTTGGTTGGTTGTCTGTGAGCTGTGTCGTTTGCGCTCTTTGATCTGCCTGCAATTTGACTGCTGTTCTTATGTTTGTTTTCATAAGGGAGTGAAACACAGTGTGCTTTTCAATATCGAATAAATGTCACTCACCTACATCAAGATGTGTAGAAATACGGCATCCGGTCAGTCTAAAAAAATATCAAGATCAATTGAGATAATACATTGGTTTTTTATTTGTTTTTTTAAATAATTTAATACAAGCTCTTTTTCCAATATTTCCAAAGTGTTCTAAATTCACTTTGATGGCTCCAATAGCCTGAGTATTTGGTATGACTCATCTACTTGGACCTATTTGAGACATTAGTAGATGTAGGATATTATAAACTAAATTTTATAATCTCCGAACTACTACTTATAGATTTTGGTCCTCCCGCCCATCTCCAAAATCCAAATAAGTTTTTTTTTTTTTTTACTATTCTTCAGATGTAACTTTATTTATATCAGCTAATGTATTAACGTGACTTACGCTATTATTTCTATCTACAAATTAGGCATGTGGTCATGAACACTTAGTACTTCTAGTGAAAATTATTCAATAAAGATCAGCTAGAGGTACGCCCTGTGTGATCGAGGATATTTAGGCTCTTAACAAGAGGCAGTCCCGATCATTCTTACACAAGCTACCACTGCTAAATCCTAACTGACTAAATTGTATTTTTAGTTTAATATAGTTTGAAACCTAGTAATTTCCATCGAAGTTTACAGTAGTCGGGCACAAGTCGAGAGAGCATGTCAGGAAGATGGTTATGTATTCCTGGTATGTGTGTTATATTAAAAGCGAACTTGGCAATAATGTCATGCCAGCGGCTCACCAACTGTGAATCAGGGTTCATATCTTTTAAGTATGTTAAAGACTTTTGATCACAGGCGACAGTAAAGTAACTTCCATAAAGGTAGTCTTTAAACTGTCTTAGCGCAGTAACTATAGCAAGGAGCTCTTGTTTAACGGTAGGGTAATTCCGTTGACTCTTATTATAACTCTTGCTAAAGAATTGTATGTAGCGCGGTTTACCATTTATCGTTTGGTAAAGCACTCCACCCACCGCTCGATCTGAAGCGTCGGTTGCTACTTGGAATGGGACACCATCCACAGGGTACTGCATGATGGGTGCGTCCATTACTTTACTTTTGACTAGTTTAAATGCATCATCACATTCTTTAGTCCAAAGCTTTCCCAAAGGTCCTTTGTGCAGCCGTAGGTGACTGAAAGGCAAGTAATGAGAAAGATGCGGTACCGAATCCGAGAAGAAGTTAACAAACCCACACACAGAGTTCACATCTCTTCCAGTAATTGGTGTTGATAAATCCAACAGAAACTGTTTCTTGCCAGGATCAATTTCTACCCCTGCTGCAGATACTTTGTAGCCAAGTAAGTGTATAGTATCTTTAGCAAAAGAACACTTGTCTTCGTTAATCTTAAGTTTAGCATGATTAAGTCGCTTTAAGACTTCTTTAACGAGTTTAGCATGTTCATGTGCTGTCTTTGTAAAGATAACTATATCATCTAAATAGACTGATACGTTATACGACAGGTCCGCAAATAGTTCCATCATAACTTGTTGGAAGAAAGAAGGTAACATGTGTAAGCCTTCAGGTGCACCTTTAAACTGGTACTTCTTACCTTGCCAAGTGAAGGAAAAGTATTTCCTATGAGGCTCATATATCTGTAGTTGATGGAATGCAGCTTTTAAGTCTATCTTGGAAAAGATAGTCGCACCCTCCATTTTGCGTAGTATCTCGCTTATCTTAGGTAAGGGAAAACTATGTTGCGGAATTAGTTTGTTGATTGGCGACAGGTCTAGTACTACTCTTGTTTTACTAAACGTTCCATCAGATTTATATTGATCGACCGCTAAGAGAGCTAAGTTAACTGGGGTTGCATCATAATTGATTTCAATTAGACCCTGTTTTTAACCAATCTTCGATTTGGGTTTTGACAACGTCTTTGTGTCTCCAACTCACGTAGTTATGTGAAGGACACTTTAACTTAGAGAAGTCGACGTTTGTTAAGTCAAGTCTAACGTACCCATTAGAGAACTTAAACATACACCAGTCAGTTATTGCAATCTTCCTGTTTTGTATAATTAAGTCCATAATTATATCGGTGAAGTGCGGAATCATATCCTTTGCTTCACCTTCCGGAGGTTTAGGTATCTTTAACATATTATCATCTGACTGATCTTTATTCGGGTCCAGCCCATTAGGCAGACCAGTGAGTGTTATACCTAAACTGAGAAGATCAGTCATACTTATAATTAAATCGTATTTCTGAGACATGTCAGTAACGATTAGGTGAGTCTTCACTTCTCTTCTATCTGACAGCATTATGTGTGCATAGTCAATGGCTTGTTCGCAAGTAGTAACTTTGCCATTTCCCAAGATTAAATCAGTTGTTTCGTTATGGACAGCCATATCTGTAGCGTAGGCTACTCGGCATGAGATAGAAGAGACATCAGCCCCTGGATCAAATAGTGCCATAACTTTTTTTCTCCATTTACGAAAACTGCTTGAAAGATACGTTCATCTCCTTTGGTATGGATTTTATTGAACATTTTCTCATAGTCTTGCTCTAGTGCACACATATGGTACTGCCAGTGCTTAATTTGGACGTCCGGTAAGTCCTTGCAATCCTCTTTGTGCCAACCGTTAGTACCCTTGCAAATAGCACACTCTTTCATATAGTGTCCAAAATCTGGCTTGCCTGGTGCACACTTAACAGGGTCGTATCTACCATTCCACTTGCCATTACGTTTTGTGAGGTTGTAACCACACTTCTTGCAAGGCGCTCTCACCTTCTTTTCACCTTTCGGTTCGGTAGAAGTAGAGCCAGTACCCCTCCAGTAGTAGTGCGAGGTTTCTTAGTACTACGCGCAGTATTAGTCTCTACTGCGTTTCGCTTAGTGGGCTGGGTGTAGCTCGTGGTACTAAGTACTCTAGTAGAGGAATTGGTATGCTTGTGTACTATCTTCTCAAAGACAGACCAAGGCATAGATCGCAAATCACCATAGGCGATGATGTCATCATTGACTTTCTTAAAGAGGTTAGCTCCCAGAGTCTCCATCATCTGACAAATTAATAAATATTCGCCAGTATAGGTACGACCACCCATCCGAGTATTCATATGTGTCATATGAGCTAGAGCACCTCGAATAGTGGTATCGTTCGCAAAGAACTTGCGAGACTCTAGAAGTTCACGGTCACGTGCATCTTAAAAAAAGGTGTTAAGTATATTATCACGCAACTGGTGCCAGGGTAGGGCTTTCCAGTTGGGCTCATGAGCCTTCAAGATAGTTCGCCATTCACCTGGCTCACAGAAATGAATAAAGGCATTCATCATCTGCTTATCCCTAAGGCTGGCAGACTCCTTAAGTTGGTCGAAGGCCTTCAGTGTCTCCACTGTACTCTCATTAGTAGAGAAATCGACCACAGCCTGCGCGTTACCTAGCTGCTTTATAAAGCTTGGTTCTAAGTGTTCACGAGGCTCATGCTCAGTGCTACGGGCTGCTAGTGCCAAGATGGTGTCTATTTCCTTTCTCTTGTTATCGATTAGATAGCGAATGTTATCCGCTTTCTTATCGTCAAGGTCAGAGTCATTCAATAGACGGTCCTCAAGGACTTGCATACCAGAGCATAATAGCCTGAGACGAGTATGTCTGGTTCTCACTTCCTCATCCTCTGGATTAGAGCGGGAACTCTCTAACGATGTACTGGTGTAGCGATTGCCAAAATCGTGATTACCAGGGTTAGTTGGCAAATGAGGGTCGATATTACGAGGATGGTAAGCCTCATCGAGTTCCATACGATCATATCCTCTGACAGGGTTAGGTTTGTCAAGAGGATGGTCGATGGTAGCATCAGAGCTATAGTGATTGAATTTTAAAATATTATCTCTCGCCAGTGGTAACTGGCTTAGTGGTAAACATACTGGCTGGTAAACCAGTAGGTCTCGGGTTCGAAACCCGGCCCGAATTTTTTTTTCTTCTTCTTCGGTATAGGAAGAATATCAGCCAAGTGGGACACGATAGAGGGGTCCACAACTGCTGCTGCCGCTAGCTCCTTTAAGAGCGCTTCAGTGCGGTTCAATTGGCGTCGAGATTGAGAGGATCCAACCACTCGCTGTCGAGTTATGGCGTCCTCAGCTTCGGCCCCAAGATTTGAGCTGAATGGAATGGCTTCTCCATCGATGGCGAAACCGAAATTTTCGGACAGGTCCAATACTTCCTTTTCACTCCGGATTTGTGCTGGAGTGTCCTTTAGATGTGGAGTTATAATGCCCCCCGGCATTCGTATCCACGAATTTTCCAGCCTTTCGACGTTTATCCCCAATATTTGACGGCACGTGGTCCGGGGCAAGCTGGGGTCCTGAGCTTCACTCCTAGGGGATACACGGACGCTGGCGAGAGCCTTTCCGCGGTAGTAGATACCTCTTCTTCCAAGGCTTTAGGATCCGACGAGTCATCCTCAGAATAATCCTCTGTACCAACCTCAGAATTTGCTTCCCCAACAGTATCCTCGGCAGGCTCAACTCCAGACAGGCTAGGTGTTTCCACAGGGACCTCAGGAACCTCGGCAGGCTTAGCAGGCCTAGAGCTAGCGGCTCCCTTGCCTTTAGAAGTACCCTTAGCCATAGTATTTGCTGGATAGTAAATCGATGTCAGACAGTCTAGAAGCAGTACACTACTGTAACTACTAAATAACTGAAAAATATGTAAACTTCGATGGAAATTACTAGGTTTCAAACTATATTAAACTAAAATACAATTTAGTCAGTTAGGATTTAGCAGTGGTAGCTTGTGTAAGAATGATCGGGACTGCCTCTTGTTAAGAGCCTAAATATCCTCGATCACACAGGGCGTACCTCTAGCTGTTCTTTATTGAATAATTTTCACTAGAAGTACTAAGTGTTCATGACCACTTGCCTAATTTGTAAATAGACATAATAACGTAAGTCACGTCAATACATTAGCTGATATAAATAAAGTTCCATCTGAAGAAAAGTTAAAAAAAAAAAAAAAGACTTATTGGATTTTGGAGATTGGCGGGAGGACCAAAATCTAATAAAATTTAGTTTATAATATCCTACATCTACTAATGTCTCAAATAGGTCCAAGTAGATGAGTCATACCAAATACTCAGGCTATTGGAGCCATCAAAGTGAATTTAGAACACTTTGGAAATATTGGAAAAAGAGCTTGTACTAAATTATTTAAAATACAAATAAAAAACCAATGTATTATCTCAATTGATCTTGATATTTTAGACTGACCGGAGGCCATATTTCTACATGGGCTAACCCACCTTGTCAACTTATCGTACAGCTGTTAAGTTATGTTAATATTACTAAATCTACCATTACGCTGTGTTGTCCCTTACGTAACTCCGACCCATGGATACGTGATTTAATTAATATGATTCAAGACGAACCTATTTATGTCGACCGTGAAACCGACACGTTTTTGTATCAGGGATCCTCTTCTATTAAGAAGACACCTTGGAAACACACCATTGTTTGTCGCATCGGTCCTGCAGGTACCACTAAGTGGAAACCCTCAACCAAATTCTTAGCTAAACTAGAGGAGTCTAAAGAGTTTGAACAAAAGCTCAAGACTCGTACAACACATGCACCCAACAAGATTTCAGTCGAGGTAATGCCGATTGAAACGGCATTAGATCGTAAAAAACATGGAACTAGCTAAGGCCATGGATCAAAGACTCAAAACTCTAAGAGAACCTGAAGCTCGCACTCAACTACTTAAAGCGCTGCTTAAAGAACAGCCAGGAGTTGCGAAACAACTGAAGAAGATACTTCAACAATCCAATGTTGTCAATTATGTATCTCAGGACTCTACCCCTCCTGATACTGAGGTTGCCCTTGGACTTATTTGAGACATTAGTAGATGTAGGATATTATAAACTAAATTTTATAATTTCCGAACTACTACTTATAGATTTTGGTCCTCCGCCAATCTCCAAAATCCAATAAGTCTTTTTTTTCTTTTTTTTTAACTTTTCTTCAGATGGAACTTTATTTATATCAGCTAATGTATTAACGTGACTTACGTTATTATGTCTATCATTTACAAATTAGGCAAGTGGTCATGAACATTTAGTACTGCTAGTGAAAATTATTCAATAGAGAACAGCTAGAGGTACGCTCTGTGTGATCGAGGATATTTAGGCTCTTAACAAGAGGCAGTCCCGATCATTCTTACACAAGCTACCATTGCTAAATCCTAACTGACTAAATTGTATTTTAGTTTAATATAGTTTGAAACCTAGTAATTTCCATCTAAGTTTTTATATATATATATATATATATATATATATATATATATATATATATATATATATATATATATATATATATATATATATATATATATATATATATATATATATATATATATATATATATATATATATATATATATATAAATATATATAATATATATATATATATGTATATATATATATATATATACATATATACATATACATATACACACACACACACATATATATATATATATATATATATATATATATATATATATATATATATATATATATATATATATATATATATATATATATATATATATATATATATATATATATATATGTATATATATGATATATTATTATGTGTGATGATGATGCATGTATTATGATGATTGTGTGTGTGATGATGTGTGTGTGTGTGTGTGTGTGTGTGTGTGTGTGTGTGTGTGTGTGTGTGTGTGTGTGTGTGTGTGTGTGTGTGTGTGTGTGTGTGTGTGTGTGTGTGTGTGTGTGTGTGTGTGTGTGTGTGTGTGTGTGTGTGTGTGTGTGTGTGTGTGTGTGTGTGTGTTTCAGTTGCTCATGTTAAAAGTAAGTCAACATTGTTAAGTTTCAAATCGGGTTAAACATTCCCCATTCTCATCCCACTCTCCAAGTGCACCACCACCAGCATCCGATCGTGCATTCGATATTGATCCGCCTGGATTATCATGCCGTTCTTTTATTGCCACATCATATAGTAGATATAGACCCGACATGCTCTACTTCACTACCCTTAAAACTCTCTCACTCCTCTTCAACTACTAAATAGGTCTATCTAGTACAAATACTACAAATGCAGGTATATTCGTATTTTTGTATTTTTTTTTTGTGTATTCTGTCATTTTGTGTACACGAACACACAACACAAAAAGTCATCTGTCAAGTGTCGAATACTCACCATGCTTTTTCGCTATCCAATCAGAATATTTTTATATTATGTTGTTTTTCATTGGTCCTCAAACTTCTCAAATATACGGCCCTCTGGATAGGGTCTCGAGCGGAAATCAAGGTTTGTCGTAGCGGAAATCGAAAATTTAGAAGAGACCCAAATCCAGAGGGCCGTGTCAAATTTTCATGCTTTGAAGCTACTCAGGACCCAGAGGCCAGAGCAGGATACAGGATAGACGACACACTGTAACACCATCAATCACAGCTTATTACACCCATGCGGGGATAACCCCCCCCAAAAAAGAAATACACTAAAATAAAAATATATATATGTAGAGCCCAAACATTTTATAAAATAAATACATCAAGAGAGTCCGGCTGACAATAATAATAATAGACCACATAGCTGTATCACACAATATACACTACAATATACACTATTGTTGCATCATATCTATAAGGGATGCCTTTGTATTCGGATACGGATCCTTACTATGTGGACACGCCTCTATTATCGCCAGTAGAACCGCCGGATCAAAAGAATTTCGCACACATCGCTATGGTAAGTCTAAAAAATCATTCTGCAACGCTCTATTTTTGAACTATTGCAGGTGGCTTTGCGAAAGATTAGGTATGACCTTACGAATAATGTGCTTGTAAGAAAACAACACTAATTTGGCAATTAGTCTATGACCCCATGTTTGAAGTATTTCGCTTGTTTAAATCGAGGGTTAGCCGTCTTTATTATTGTGTCTTTCGCTGAGACCCTTGTCTAATCTTTTTCGGTATGAAAACCTGAATCCCCATCAGGGCCGCCGTGAGAGCAGAGGTCGTGGTAGGGGCGGTCGCGGTGGAGGTGGTAGAGGAGGCGGCGGTGTTCGGTCAAGAGGTTCCAACTTCCATCGTAGACTGAATCACAGATATAATAGGGACGACATCAGTACTGGCTCCAACTATCGCCAGAATCAGTCTATTTCGAATTATGATAGAAATGACGGATTCGGAGACAGTCGACAAAGGCAAAATCAACCACGAGATAACTACCACGAACGAGAGAGGTGATGCATTCGAACTAGTATAGGAGGCAAAACACAAGCTAGGATATCGCGCTTTGCAACGTTCAACATGCAACCTATATTGAAGGTAGGTAGCGAAGATGATTTAAGCGCCCGTGAAAAGTCGGTGGTGCCGACATCACGAAGGCAAGGCCAAGACCGATATCTATAAGAATTTCGCGGTCCGAGCTCAGAAGAATGCACTGAGGTTGCGACCAGGTATTTCCAGGTATTTCCAGGTATTAAACAACTTTCATCGTGTACTAAATGGCTAATCAATATTGTGTGGCTCTGCGTGAAATGTTAACACACACACAAACCCACACACACTCACACACCCACACACCCACAGACACACAGACACACATAAAATGCATACATCTACATATATACATTACACACACACATATACACATATATATATACATATATATTTATACGTGTGTATACGTATGTATGTATGTATGTATGTATGTATATATGTATGTATGTATGTATGTATGTGTTTTGTGCAGCATATATATATGTATGCATGTATATACGTATATATGTAAATATATATGTGTATGTATGTATGTGTGTATATATATATATATATATATATATATTCATTCATGCTAGATCGCATCTAACGTATTATACAGCAGTATATCTATGTATGTTGGTTACTATTTGTTACATTGTGTGTGAGCTGTACGTAGAATAGTACAAACTCTACACGTAAGTTGTCAATAATGTAAAAATCTCATTCGTCTTTCTACATACGCAGATTTCTTGTACGTACCAAAGTTCAGAGTGAATTTGGTTCACGCGTGTACGTACTTGTGTTGATGATAATCAGCACCGTTTTTGGCAGATCCAAATGGGCTTTTAAACTTTCGCATGTGTAGCTGATTCAATAGTTTATTCATACGGAGTTGGAATCATGTACACAGACATTTTGATACAATATTCTGCATGAGTATAAACTGGTATATTGTTTTTAAAAACATGTTAGCTGCTGCATTATTACTGTGCATGTGTATACAATGCATAGTTGTAATTATAAACGGTCAATATGTATCATTAAGTACACAGTAATCATACACTACATAGTACATAGTAGATTGTATGGCCTTCAGAACACGACACGTATTTAAGTTTCAAGTTTTTTCCTGTTGTGTACATACAGTTAAGCGGATATTCATAGATTTTTCTAAACACAATCGGATAGACATATACCACAAATCGCACATGGAGGCGTTAACCTCTGATTACGGAAATAAAAAACACAACATCGCGCAACAAAATGTCTTATTGTGAAAATGTTTTTTTTGTGTTTACCATGGTGATAAATATATATCTTCACATCTGTACTCTGCCGTAATTTGTAAGCGGTAATAAAACATTGCACTTCGTCGGCATATATCTGTCAATGCCATTTATTTTACAGTATTTTGAGTGTTGTATGTGCGTCTGTGGTTATATATTTGCGAAATTTGATCGCCAGCTGTGAGCCTTGGAGTATCTTCATGAGCAAACAGCATGCCATGGCTCATAAACTGGGGAAGCCAGTCAGCAAGGTGACTCAGAGCATCTATGTTTGGGCTACAATAGCATTCATCATAATTCTTCGAGAGAGATCATTTGTCAGAACTTTCAGCGACTGCCTAGCGAATGATCTGGCAATTTCTTCGTGTTTATACAAACACACCAAACTTAACCAACTAGCTCATATTCATCGTCATCTGGCATCGTTGTGTTTACACCCTGGATTTGAAGGCAGCTTAAAATTCATGGTGACACATTAGGATACATACTGTAGAGGGCGCTTCACTATAGAAAGTGTGTTTTCTCTAAATTATGAGCTCTACGACCAATATCTTCATTCGCACAATGACTGAAAATGAAAGGAATCAGAGCTGTTCATTTAGAAGGTTATGTCTAGGCCCTTGAGTCTGGAGGATGAATATCTACCTATGAAGGTGTACAATTCAGGAGGCTATGTGAAGGCTGTGTATTTATGGAATTTTGTCCGGAATACTAATGGCTAATAAATAAATATCATTTTTGGTTTATACAGCGGTTTTCTGACTGCCATTTTCAAAAAACCCCACCCCCCCAGGGTTTTTTAATTTTTTTTAAAACCGAAAAAGTAAGCGAACTTTATGTACTTCCAACTCTCTTGTAAAAAGACAGACATTTCCATGATATGAGAACGTAATTTTATATAATTAGTAAATATTTGCATGCTTTAACGCCGGACATTGATAAAAAGGAAGCCTATTGAGTCATACTCTGCATACGTATCGAGTAAAGTGATCGTCAATGCCGGGTGTACTAGTAGTAGACAGTACGAGTCGTAGCAGCGATTCGAACCTATGGGTTGCTGCTAGCGATAACAACATAGGTAGAGTCAAGGAGCTCATTGAGGATGCATCTTCCGACCTCAGTCCGAATAGCAAGGACGATAACGGATACACGCCCATGTATGTCGTAAAATACACCTCACATACGGCATTGTCTCGTTGTTGAATATTGAGGTCTTTCTTGCCGTTTCAAGCAACTGTGTAATTGTGCGAAGCAGTCCAATATAAATCCTTTTTATCGTGTGTAGTATCATATGGATGAGCAACTGCAGTCTATTGTCTATAGCGAATCGTACATAAAGAATTATGAGATTGTAGAGCACCGTTCTTACCCCTGCTGAAATGTGTACACACACCAAGAGGTGTATCGAGAGGTGTGCTCATCAAGAGAGGCGATACTAACAAATAGATCGCATAGCGAAGTTAAGCACATTCAATATAGGTAAGATTTAATAACAATACTTTCGAACACTATTAACACTTTACTACTTATTATCAATCATTCTGTTCTTGTAGGCACGCGGCGGCAGGGTGGGGGCACAAAGAACTCTTAGAATATTTAATTTCAGAAGGAGGTGACGCCAATGTTACAGACAACGACGGCGACAGTCCACTTCACAGCACGGAAGAGTAGGTTGTTTGTCATCGATTTTTTAGTCATAGTTTGTATATATCTCATCTTTGATTGTTAATTTTATGAAAGTATACGTGGCATCAGTGTGAGCTTTTATATATTCCGTGGTCGCAGGATAGATAGATACAAGTCCTGTTATTACCAGGAGTTTCGCTCATTGCTTTCCCGTACCATCCTTCGCAATATAAAAGTGTCGTCATCGCACAGATACTTGTTGACGCAGGGGCGGATTTGGAGATAAAAAATGACGAAGGGCTCACGGTAAGTGTACAAATTAGTCTTTGTCTTGGATGCCCGAGTTCTAATACACTACAATAAGTCAATTATGCGTCGTTTTTTTGAGTCGAAGTCTCGCATATCATGCTCTGAATTCTACTAAAGTTTTTCTTCGTCGACTATATCTTCAGCCTAACGATGTAGCCAGTGAAGAGGGTCTTTTAGAGATGTGCAGCTTCTTCCGAGAGAAGTTGGGCATGGATCCCATGACGGCAGAGTCCATTCGAATTGCAAGCAATGCGATGGCCGCCTTGCGGATAGACGCCACATCGGTTGGACAAAACAACGAGCCACTGAACGAAATAGAAGAGAATGAATCATCATGATAATTTTGTTAATATATAGTTAAGGCTAAAGAGTGACGATAGACGACACGCGAAGTGATACGGGAATTCAAAACGAAGTTCAACAAATAACGTAGTACCATAGCTCGCAAACGAGATTGAGACTTCACTATTCAAATCTTGTAGTATTATTTCCAAACTTCCGAGATTCCTGGCATAAATTTTGCGTATTGAATGGTAGATAGCCTGTAAATATTTGCGTATTGAATGGTAGATAGCCTGTAAATATTTGCGATCCTCTCGATTGGAAATCCTTGCAAATAGCTAACTTAGAGACTAGGGCAAGTAGTATAGGTGGAAACACTGTCGGACTAGTAGTCCTCAATGACAATATCAATTAAGGACTGATGAATACATACTGATATCACAATCTGAGATGTGTAGTTGTGTACGCCTTTATATGTATATAAAAAAATATGTAAACGTCATCCCAAAATTGCTCAAATTTCGAGAAATGTAGCCGCCACCCGAGTTAAACATCCAATCATATATCAGTTTTCAAATGAAATTGCACATCAGTCAGAAGTTCGGTACCATACCGCTATTTGTCCATTACTGCCATATCCTGATTTCAGCTGCTCTCCCTATCCATGTGCAAGGAAATATCTAAAACCCAAAAATACACAAGCTATTGTAAAGGACTAAATGTCCTTCTAAAACACCAACGCTCTAAGCAAATCTCGTCCTTTTCGAGTTTATAGTTTGACTTAGAACTCAAATATCAGCAACCATGGGTAAGTTCCCTATGAACCTATGTACCTTATGATCTGTAGCTATGCACCACCATCCATAAACAGAAAGATCACTATGGACGACATGAATGCTAGTTGAAATATTTACAGTTACTCTACCTCACACGATCAGAAAAACACCATCGCGGTAGTGATCCGCACATAATAATTGAACCAAAACTTGCAACTGGAACGGAAATCGATGAGATAGCCTCGCAAGAGATGCCTGTAAATAGATATAGATACACGAATCGATAGGGAAGTGTGATATATTCGGAATTGTCACACTATATGCTTTGTCCGACTTTGATTAGCTATTGGCAGCAATACACATCATCTGCAATGGGTGCCTCCGACGAAGACATGCGATGGAATATATATATATATATATATATATATATATATATATATATATATATATATATATATATATATATATATATATATATATATATATATATATATATATATATATATATATATATATATATATATATATATATATATATATATATATATATATATATATATATATATATATATTATAAGAGGAAGATACGTTAGAGTGGGATTATGATGCGTATACGGTGCTTGTTGCTTTGTGCACTTGCGATTATACGATTTTAACCGTGTGTAATATGTTTCATCACTTGCAAGCAATATCTCAAAAAATAGGAGTAAGCACACAAAATTTACACGTCACTAGGTTTTGTGTTGATGTTTACAAATGACGGTTGACTGCATACGAACGAAATCGCTAGTCATTTAATTTATTTCCACTTGCGTAGTTAACCCGATGGATATGAGATCGCATTGTATAATTTATTGTAAGTGCTCGACGATTGCTATAGGAAATATGCTCAGTGAAATGAGCGTTGAAATTTTTAACCGAGATGCTTACTATCTCTCGATTATCTCCTCTCAAATAGGAATGGGAAGAGATTCTTGGCACAAGCGCCGTTCAACCGGTGGCCACCGTGCGCCCCTTCGCAAAAAGCGTAAATTTGAACTTGCTCGCCCTGCGGCCATGACCAAGATTGGAGCCAAGCGCATCCATGAGGTCCGCACTATGGGTGGCAACAAGAAGTTCCGTGCTCTGCGTCTAGATCACGGAACCTTCTCCTGGGGATCTGAGGGTATGTTAATTACAATTATACTATCATTGGTTTGCTTGTACTTTAAATCATCCGTAGAAGAATATGTAGTATTACGAGGCTTATATTGCGTTCGCCCGTTGACAGTTTTGCAATCCATATACAGGGTTTTGATTGATTAATGTTTGTACTTGATGGCTAATTGTTTCAACCTTGTTTGTTTTTCAATCTATAGCTATCTCCCGTAAGGTTCGTATTCTTGGTGTTGTATACAACTCTTCGAACAACGAGTTGGTGCGTACCAACACCCTTGTGAAGAATGCTATCGTTCAGATCGATGGAGCTCCTTTCCGTCAGTGGTATGAGGCTCACTACGGTGTTTCCATTGGCAACAAGAAGGGCCAGGCCGTTGCTAAGGACGAGGCTGCCGCCCCCCAGTCCAAGTCCGTCACTGTAAGTAAACATTGTGGTACTGCTTGCATCGCTTATGCATATCCTGTATATCTATATCTGAATTTGTTAGCAAACTTATTACACTCAATTGTCGCTTACTTGTTGGTCATGCCCTGGTATTATAATATTGACACGTTTTCATTATTATAGGTTGCTCATGTTGTATGATGCTTGTATACTTGTAGACCTCTTGCTAAAGAATAGATTTTTGCTAAAAAGTATGTATCTATACTTTTAGGACAAAATTGCCGCCCGCAAGGCCGACTATGTCAAGCTCGAGCATGCAATGGACAGTCAGTTCACCGCCGGACGTCTATACGCGTGTATCTCGTCCAGACCTGGACAGAGTGGTCGCTGTGATGGTTACATTCTAGAGGGTAAGGAGTTAGAGTTCTACATCAAGAAACTGAACCTAAAGAAACATTAAATGTTTTTAATGTTACGTCCCGTAGCAACCATATAGTAAAGCCTATGAGGATGTAGTATCACACTTCTGTTGATCATGCATTTACTCTAGTTATATTTTAACAAAAATAATCATCACTGGTTGCGCATTTGTTATTTGAGTTTTTACTGGCCTGCACATAGAGTTTGTACGGACATGGGTGGGTTAGTCGCCGTTTTTATGTCGTTTGTCCCTTTCTCCTTAGTGCCCTTACTAAACTCGTTGTAGCGCTGCTAACAATATGGAAATTACTCCTGAACAGTCTAATGGTGCAGTGTCAGTTTTCCTGCGTTTTGACTATAAAAAATATGTGAATATATGGTCATGCATTGGGTAGCTTATATTATTCGGCTTCGATCGACTGATTCTGGTTGGTATGTACAGTTACGGATCGATTGTTTTGGTTTGTTCTGTGACAGCTGTATTTGTTGTGTGACAGCTGTATTTGTTGTTGGGTAGTGTAGTTCTCTTGCTCTTGAAGTTGTCTGAGCATCGAGTGTTTATCCTTGTGTATTGATCCTATGCGAATCGAATTCGAGTGTCATAACTTGTTGCGTGATCTTGTATTCCGTAGTCAAGTCCCCCACGTTGTCTTTCCAGTTTGTCATTGTTTCTGGCGCTTTTATCGTCCAGTATTCAAGACAGTGCCATATCAGTATTCAAGACAGTGCCATATCTGTCATCGTCATGGTATGCACGGCTCATGAGTCCACATGTGTAAAGTGGCGACGCATTGGAACCTTTCGTCTGTTGT